>VONZ01001737.1:0-22500 GCA_012976165.1 Labeo catla | reverse complement strand
CATGTACTGGATCCGCACCTCAGCGTACAGAAGGAAGCGTTTGTCCAGGCCGGAGCGCCGGCACCTGCTGCTTGTGTTGTGTTCTGCTTGAGGCCTGCAGCGTCAGCTGTTCGCAGCAGCTGAGCCATCAGCAAGTGCTGGAGTCTGTCAGATACCAGATACCAGAATGACAGGACGCATTCAAACCGTCCCGCTATTGAGCCCAGAACACAGATCCGCTTTCAGACGTTCTCTCATATGTCCGAAACGCAATTAGCTCTGCCGTAAGGCTCTTTGTTTAGCGCCTCAGTTTAACACGTAAACCCTGACGCGCCGGTAAATCACTCACACTGTCTCGTTAAGTCAAATAAATGGCGCTATGCAGATTTGTACGTCTCAAATTGTCATTTTCTCTGATGTTTCCTCCCAGGAAATTGGTAAATAGAGCTTTAAATGAGCAGCCCAAAGCTAATTTGTCTCTCTTCTCATGCCGGCGCGTCGAGCCAAGTCACACATTTTCAAATCCACTGTTAATTTGTTGAATAGCAGACTGCGATGAATCTGCCTGTTGACACAAAACACAAACACGCCAAGCTGGACGGGAAACCAAACATGTATGTTTTCGAGACATCTGGTGAGCTGGAGAGGCAACTGTCGCGGGCAGCTTTGTGCTTTGTGAGGAAAGAACATATTTTCCTCCTGTAGGCGAGGGACTGGCCTAGTGCCACACACTTTCACAAAGCGATCACTAGTAGGATTTTCTTAAGCCAATTGGTGAATCAAACCACGGGAGGCTGAAACGGGAAATGAAAAGCTCAAACAGCTGCTTAAGTTATCGGAGTTTCCTCCACAGGTTTAAGCTGAGTCACCACCAGCTTTAGAATAGCAAACATGCTCTCGGTAATTATTGATATAGAGTTTCAGTACATGGTAGACATCGTGGTTATTTATTGTTTCTCAGCCAGCATCCGACGCTCTGAAATGTAGGCTCAAGGTTATAAGCAAGCAAGCAAACACCCCATCGCTGGTTGGTGAAATGGCCATGATACATCTTACGTAAGAAAGCAGAAATACGCCGGGCATTTCAACAACAGCAGGTGCAGACTGAAACTGTACAAACTGGTTCACAAAGGTCAGTCAAACGGTCAGACTGAGCCAAGGATTTGTCCTCAAACCACTCTATTAATACCAAACGAGCCTTATTAGGGATGTCAGATTCAGACCACATACCTATACACACAATTCACTGCAGTTTACAGCTGAAATGAACACTGGTGGCAGTAAAACACAAACAACTTTGATTCATTTTTACACAGATTATGCTTACAGGGGCAGATTGTCGATTAATTAAGACTTATATTCACGTTATGAGCGCAAAACACTTTTACCAGAGTGCATGATTTGTAAACAAACACATTTTGATGTTTGCATCTCATAAGCAGCTCCATATGTTTGTCTATTCTGACATGGGAAACTTGTTCTGTAGCGCAGCCGGTACAGCATTGCACTTGTTATGTGAAGCGCTTGGGTACGATAAAAGAGCTCAGAGACTTGTAGAAAAAAATAAAATGACATGGTTGCTTCAGTAAATGTTCATAAAAAATAATATTATCATGATACACTGTTTAAAAAGTAACAATTTAGGCTTATATTTTTCGCAATTCACTGCTGTTTCCATCTGAAATTAACACTAATAGCAGTAAAAAACCAACAGCTTTTATTCCTTTTAACACAAACAATGATTAGAGTGACAAATTATCAATTAATAAAGGCCTATTTTTGTGTGATTCCTTGCACAATACTATGTTTTGAGCTCAAAACACTTTTAACATAGTGCATGATTTATAAACTAACTCATTTTGATGTTTGCATCACATAATCAACTCCATATGATTGTCTTTTCTGACATAGTAAACTTGCTTGGTAGCGTACCCGGTACAACACTGCACTTGTGATGCAAAGTGCTCTGTATGAGTTTGTCAAACACAAGCCACGATAAAAGAGCTCAAAGACTTATAGCAGCAAGAAAAAATGACATAGTTGCTTCTGTAAATGTTCATAAAAAAATAATATACAATTATATACTGTGTAAAAATAACATCTTTAACAACCGTCCTTTGCCGTTAAAATAGTACTGTCAGGATTTACTAAAGATGCGCTGTGAGAAAGACCTATTTTTGTGTGATTCCTTGCACAATGCTTTGAGCTCAAAACACTTTTACCATAGTGCATGATTTATAAATTAACACATTTGATGTTTGCATCACATAATCTATATATGATTGTCTTTTCTGATGTAGTAAACTTGCTCAGTAGCACACCCGGTACAGTACTGCACTTGTGATGTGAAGTGAGTCTATCAAACACAAGTCACAATTAAACTTGTTGAAGCAAGATAAAATGACATGGTTGCTTCGGTAAATGCGTTCTTATCTCACGTTTTCTTTTGTTAACACTATCGGTTAGCTTTAGGGTCGGGTTTTAGTTACATTATTTTCAAACATGATACAACATTAACCTTTTAGTGCCAATGATCAGACATTTCATTTCACATTGTTATAATCTGATTAACAACCAGTGTAATAAAATGTTTCCAGATGCTTTATTGTGTCATAGTTCATTTAGGTAGGACAGTGTTAAATTTTACCTTATGTTTTTATAAATAAAATAATCAGAACCACTTTGTCATGACACTCAACACTTGTCTTGTTCTAACTTGGTTGCATGAATTGCATACTTTCATACCTCTCAAATGTCCTGTAGGTGTGGAACTGTTTAGTATAAATACATTTGACCTTTGACCCTTATGTTCTTTGACCTCTGACATACAACCAGTACAATTTAACCACATGTAATGAGTTGTGGTTTATAAGGTGTTGAACCTTCCATCAGTGTACAGTAAAACAAGAGATTTTAACTTAAATTAACTTAAAAACATGAGTGCTTCACAAGTGCAATGCAGTACCAGGTGCGCTATCGAGCAAGTTTACTACGTCCGAAAAGACAAACATACAGAGCTGGTTATGTGATGCAAACATCAAAATGTGTTAATTTACAAATCATGCACTATGGTAAAAGTGTTTTGAGATCAAAACATAGTATTGTGCAAGGACAGTACAATTTAACAACATGTAATAAGTTATGGTTTGATTGTTGAACTTTCTGTTAGCGTACAGCAAATCTAGAAATTTTAACTTGAATTGCAAAAAAAAAGATTAGGGGTGTAGACCATCCATAACCAGTGTCTACTCTAAGACATTCTGCAATATAAGCATTGTACGTACAAAAAAATGAGAGTCCCTGTGCTATTAAATGTGCTGAGGATTTTCCTCTGACTCCTGGAGTTTCACAACGGTCTGTATCAGCGCTGGCAACCTTGAGCTTGAGCGATCCGTCAGGCTCTCGTACACAGCTGTGACACCTCAGCAGATCTGTGGCGTACCAGCATTATGTCCAATCAGGGGTGCCAGCCCTGACTCTCTTACACAAGAGCGCCGCTGACGGATTAGGTGTCGTCACAGGCTCTTGTACGTGGAGAGAAACGAGAATGCAGGCAGGGTTTCCTAAAGGATCCGGGATTGGCGAGGCCTGGCGCTGTTAGAAGGTCAGAGGTGACTGAGCCATGGACAGATGCTTCCAACTGTGTGACACAGCAGCTGTGCGCTATAAACAAGAGACTCTGCTGGAGCTACAGTACATGTCAATAGGACCATGTGATGTGAATGTTTAAAATATACTTGTCACTAATGTCATATCCCATTAATGTCTCTAAATATACATGAGACTGAACATGCCTGGGGCATTTAACTCCTTACAGCCCTCCATATGGAATATATTAGAAATGCAGAGTGCTTGCTGAACGTTTCACTTAGGATATGATCAGACTGTAATATAATATTATATGAGAATTAATCAAATGGATATCTTTGAAGTTACAGTGTGCAATTTATGTTAAAATAGTTTTTCATTTTCCAAATAATTTTGCAGATAATTAAGTCATTTGTGACACTGCTGTTTTCTCTGTGCATCCTGATTAATCTGACATAGCAACACTAAATCAACCAGTTGTGTGAGTTTGGGATAGGGCTATTTTTGGCCTGACCAAAATTAATGGAGTATCTGGGGAAACTGTTTGAAAACAGTCATTTTTTGTTTTCAACGTGGTGGTGACATTCCTGCAAAATGATATTATTGTATATTTGATTCTTGCACATTTTGAGACACTTCTAAAGTTAAATGTTTTTTGAAGGGTGCTAAAGCATGTTCATTTTTTGCATGTAACACAGCAGTTCAGAAATGAAACGTCAGGTGATTTTCGTTTAAAATAATATAACTAACCATGACCCTAAAGCTGACAGATAGTGTTAACAAAAGCAAACATCAGATAAAAACACATTTACCTAAGCAACCATGTCATTTTGTCTTGCTTCTACAAATCTGTGTTCTTTTATCGTGACTTTTATTGTACCCAAGCGCTTCACATCACTACTGCAATGCTGTACCGGGTGTGCTACTGAGCAAGTTTACTACTTCAGAAAAGACAAACATACAGAGCTGGTTAAACTTGTAGCAATACATTCAACAACTAATGTAATTAAAATGTTCCCAGATTCACATTAATCTGCGTCAGATAAAAATGGTTGCACTTTTAGTGCCACTCACTGGACATTTTACCAGAAGTAATATAATTTTGCAGAAATATTGCAAATGTGAGATAAAAACACATTTGCTAAAGCAACCATTTCATTTGATCTTGCTTCTATAAGTCTTCTTAGCTCTTTTGTCATGACTTGTGTTTTTGAGGGACTCGTACCAGAGTGCTTCACATCACAAGTGCAATGCTGTACCGGGTGTGCTATCAAGCAAGTTTACTATGTCGGAAAACCCAAAAATATGGAGCTGCTTATGTGATGCAAACATCAAAATGTGTTAGTTTATAAATCATAGACTATGTTATAAGTGTTTTGAGCTCAAAACATAGTATTATGCAAGGAATCATACAAAAATAGGCCTTTATTAATTGATAATTTGTCATTCTAATCATAATTGTGTGAAAAGGAATAAAAGCTGTTGGTGTTTTACTGCCATTGGCGTTTATGCTTTGCAAAAAATATGAGTCTATGTTATTTTTGCACAGTGTATCATGATTTTGTTTTTTATGAACATTCTGCGATTGAATATTGGTGCACAGACTGACACATTTTCAGAAATATGCAACACTGGAGTGATAAAATATTCTCTTGGCGTTCTCTGAATCTAGGACAGTTGTCCATCTTATAACCCAGAAAAGTATGAGCTCCAATAAAAAAACATTGGCTTTGACAAATGACATGCTGATTGTTAGTCCAGTCGAGTCTCGTGTACATAAATGTCTAGTCTGCTAATGCCTTCTGGGAGACTTTTTCACAGCTTTGAATGTGTAATGCAAAATTCTGCTTGGAGAGATTAAAGGGAATTATGATGAATTCCAAATCGCTTCGTTTTATGTTCAGCACCCAAGTTGTGCAATATAAGCAAAGGTTTGTACTGTTTTTTCACTGCATTCCTATTCCATGTGAGTAGGCTTTTATGCACAATCTCTTACGCACTGTGTTAAAGATCATAACAGCAGTATAGAGAACAATCACAGGCCAAAAGGTCATCAGAAGATTAATGATCTTAGAACCACAGTCATGCCCTCATTAGAGTTTAGAATTGCACTGAAACTTGTTGATATCCAGCCACTAGATCTCAGAGTAAAGAGAGACCCCACTGTTTGGATTCAGCAGCCTCCTTATGCTTGCAGACAGATGGGAGATATTGAAGAATGAGAGCTGATAGCGATCACAGCGAAGCGTCACACTGGAACACAATTAGCACTTCTCGTGTGGATCGTAATGTTCACCATCTGGATAAACACAATGACCTGTGAGACTCTGTCTGCAGAACTCATTCAAGCAGCTGCAGTCAAGAACTGTGTACTGTATCCAAATGTATAAGCGATGAATATCTGGGAATAATTTGGTACTGTTAAAACGAAGAGGTTAACTATCAATGAACAACAACTAAACATTTAATAGAAAACTAACAAGAGCAGACTGCTGAACAATCTGGGTAGATCTGAGTGAGTAAGTCCATACTAACACCCTAGCAACCATCCAGAACAACCAAGGAATTGCAGAGAGACACCCTGGAAACCACCCAGAATACCATAGCAACTGCATAAACAACACCTTAGCAACCACCTAGCAACATCTCAGACACCATGGCAACCACATACCAAAGCTCTAGCAACTGCATAGCAACACCCTAGCAACCATCCAGAACACAGCAACACTCTAGCCTATCACCTAAAACACCCTAGCAACTGTGTAACAACAACACCATATGAATCAAACAGAAACACCCTAGAAACACCTTAGAACACCTGAGTCACTGCATAGCAACACCCTAGAAACTATTCAGGACACCCTAGCAACTGAAAGACAACACCATATCAGCCATTCAGAATACTTTACCAACCACATAGCAACACCCTAGCAATCACTCAAAACACAGATATCCTAGCAACCACTTGGCAACACCATAGTAATTGATCAGAATACTCTACCAACTGATAGCGATGCCTAAGCAGTCAATCAAAATACCCGAGCAACTGCAAAACAACATTCTAAAATTCACCTAGCTACAACTCAGAAACCACAGCAACCACATACCAAATTCCTAACAACTGCATAGCAACACCCTAGCAACCATCCAGAACATCCTAGATGCCTCACAGCAACACCATAGCAATAAACTAAAACACACTAGCAAATGCATAACAACAACAACATCACAGGAATGACACAGAAACACCCTAGAAACACCTCCAAACTACTGAGTCACTGCATAGCAACACCCTAGCAACTGAATGACAACACCATAGCAGTCATTTAGAATACTATACCAACCACATAACAACACCCTAGCAATCACTCAAAACACCATGAAAACTGCAAAACAACAACACCCTAGCAACCACCCAGAACATCCAAGGAACTGCTTAGAAACACTTTGGTAACCACCCAAAATACCATAGCAACTGCATATACAACACCCTAAAATGCACCTAGCTACAACTCAGAAACCACAGCAACCACAAATTCCTAGCAACTGCATAGCAACACCCTGGCAACCATCCAGAATATCCTAGACGCCTCACAGCAACACCATAGCAATCACCTAAAACACCCTAGCAACTGCATAACAACACCATCCTAGTAATCACATAGAAACACCCTAGAAACCACCCAGAACATCTTACTAACTGCATAGCAACACCATAGAAACCAATTAGAACAACCCAGACACCCTAGCAACCACATGGCCACCACACCAACCACCATAGCAACTGATCAGATTACTCTACCAACTGGATAGCAATGTTCTAGTAATCACTCAAAACGCCATAGCGACTGCAGAACAACAACACCCAAGCAACCACCCAGAACATCCCAAGAATTGCACAGAAACACCCTGGAAACCACCCAGAAGACCATAACAATTGCATACCAAAGCTCTGGCAACTGCATAGCAACACCCTAGCAACCATCCATTAGAACATCCTAGCAACAACACAGACATCCTAGCAACCACTTGGCAACATCATAGTAATCGATCAGAATACTCTACCAACTGATAGCAATGCCTAAACAGTCACTCAAAATACTCTAGCAACTGCAAAACAACAACACCCTAGCAACCACACAAGACATCCTAGGAATTGCATAGAAACCAACCAGAACTCCTTGACAATAGCATAAAAATACCTCAACAACCACCCTAGCAACCCCCTATCAACAACCCAGACACCCCAGGAATGCTTTAGCAAATGTTCTAGCAACTGCATAGCAACCTATTGATCTGTTTGTGTGTCAGAGAGGCAGCGTGGCCTTCAAACCTTCAAACTTCAAGCTTGTTAAACTACATTCAACTTTCAGACTAGGTTTTCTGAAGTTAGCATCAAAGTGAGTCCACAAGCATCACTATCTACAGTAATTGAAAATGGCTCTCTCCTCCAGGACTCTCTCAGGTGTCTCTTCCTTTCTTGGAAGGTAATGTCTTGCTGAGGATCAATGAGAGATGCAGGCCAATCTTAGCCCAACGCTAATCGTGCAACTTTCTAAGACGTTCTTTGGCCTGGACACCATGTGTGGCTGACCTCAATCCCTCTGCTCTGGGCCTATGGGTCAGTGGCTTTGTGCAGGACACTTCTATTCTTAGCATTAGCACTCAAAGACACGCGCTAAGTACAGGAGCCTGTTCTCTGGACCAAACAGAACTCTCCTATTGTTCAGCAAACAGGAGGTGCCGGCCAAAACACACACTAGTGGTCACACAGTTTAGTTCAGTATGGAAACCCATTTCCACCCCGAGATAGAAAAAAAGGCAGTTGCAACTTTTTAATCTCACTGTTGTGAAATATAAACTCGCAACTGTGGAAAAAAGATTTGTGAGATATGACGTCTATAATATTCAGATATATGCAAGATACATGCAAGATATAAAGTATATAATATTTGAATTTTTTCTTTCAATTATGACTTTATAACACAATTTCGAGTTCATTTCACGCACTTCTGACTATAACTGTAACTTTATATCATGCAATTAATCACTGCAATACACAACTGTGACTTTATATGATGCAATTATAACTTTATAACTCACAATTATGAGTTTATATCACAATTATGACTATAACTCGCAATTGCAACTTTATATCATGTAGTTATGACTATAACTCGCAATTATGTCTTTATATCATAAAATTATGACTATAACTTGCAATTGCGACTTTATATCACAATTATGAGTATTACTTGCAATTGTGACTCTATCTCACGCAATTATTTCTTTATAACGCAACTGCAACTTTATATCATGCAGTTATGACTTTAAAACTCGCAAAAGTTTGTTTCACACAATTATGACGGTAACTTGCACATGCAACTTTATATCATGCAATTATGACAATTATAACTCAGTTGCCACTATGCCTTGCAATTGCGATTTTCTATCACTATTGATTTTATAACTCACAATTGTGACTTTATAACATGCAATTGTGAGTTTATGTCACGCAATCCTGACTATAACTTGTAATTGCAACTTTATATTACAATTATGACTATAAGTTGCAATTGTGACCTTATATCATGCAATTATGAGTTTATATCATGCAATTCTGACTTTTACTTGCAAGTACAACTTTATATCATGCAATTTTCTTTACAACTCACAACTGCGCATTTATATCAGGCAATTATGACTATAATTTGCAATTTTGACTTTATACAATGCAATTATATCCTTATAACTACAAATTACAAATTTAGATCATGCAATTACGACTATAACACTCAATTGCAACTTTATTTCACACAATTATGACCAGAACTTGCAACTGCGACTTTATATCACAAATACGATTTTATAACTCACAATTGTGAGTTTATATCACGCAATCCTGACTATAACTCGTAATTGCGACAACCCGTAATATCACAATTATGACTATAAGTCGCAATTGTGACTTTATATCATGCAGGTCCTTTATAACATTCGTCTGCACTTTATATTATGCAATTATGACATCATAACTCGCAACTGTGCGTTTATATCACGCAATTATGACTACAACATGCAACTGCAACTTTAAATCATGCAGTTATTACTATAACACGCAACTGTGACTATATAAAGCAATGCACAATTGTGTGTTTATATCTTGCAATTATGACTATAACTTGCAACTGCAACTTTATATAATGCAATTATGTCCTTATAACTCGCAAGTATGAGTTTCTATCACGCAATTATGACTAACATGCAATTACAACTTCATATACTGCAATTATGACTATATAACTCGCAATTACGAATTTCTATCATCATGCAATTACGACAGTAACACTCAATTGCGACTTTACATCACACAATTATGACTATAACTTGCAACTGCAACTTTATATCATAATTCTGACTTTATAACTCACAATTTTGACTTTATAACATGCAATTGTGAGTTTATGTCATGCAATCCTGACTATAACTTGTAACTGCAATTTTCTTTACAACTCACAACTGCGCGTTTATATCAGGCAATTATGACTATAATTTGCAATTTCGACTTTATACAATGCAATTATATCCTTATAACTACAAATTACAAATTTATATCATGCAATTACGACTATAACACTCAACTGCAACTTTATTTCACACAATTATGACCAGAACTTGCAACTGCGACTTTATATCACAAATACGATTTTATAACTCACAACTGTGAGTTTATATCACGCAATCCTGACTATAACTCGTAATTGCGACAACCCGTAATATCACAATTATGACTATAAGTCGCAATTGTGACTTTATATCATGCAGGTACTTTATAACATTCATCTGCGACTTTATATCATGCAATTATGACATCATAACTCGCAATTGTGCGTTTATATCATGCAATTATGACTACAACATGCAATTGCAACTTTAAATCATGCAGTTATTATATATTATATAACACGCGACTGTGACTATATAATGCAATTCACAGTTGCGTGTTTATATCTTGCAATTATGACTATAACTTGCAACTGCGACTTTATATAATGCAATTATGTCCTTATAACTCGCAAGTATGAGTTTATATCACGCAATGTTATGACTAACATGCAATTACAACTTCATATAATGCAATTATGACTATATAACTCGCAATTATGAATTTCTATCATGCAATTACGACAGTAACACTCAATTGCGACTTTACATCACACAATTGACTATAACTTGCAACTGCAACTTTATATCATAATTCTGACTTTATAACTCACAATTGTGACTTTATAACATGCAATTGTGGGTTTATATCACGCAATCCAGACTATAACTCAAAATTGCGACTTTATATCATAATTAAGACTATAAGTTGCAATTGTGAGTTTATATCATGCAGTTATGACTATAACATGCAATTGCAAATTCATATTACGCAATTGCGACTTTATATCATGCAATTACGATTATAACATGCAACTGCGACTTTATATATGACTTTATAACTCACGATTATACATTTATATCACCCAATTATGACTACAACTCTCAATTGCAATTTTACATCATGCATTTATGACGTTATAACTCACAATAGTGACTTTATATCACACAATTCTGAAAAAAAGTTAGAATTGTGAGATATAAACTCGGAATTGTGCAAAAAAATGCTACATGATGATACAAAAATGATTCCTCTCATCCTAAGACAAGGTTAGTGTCATTTGCTTCATCTCCACGCTTTATTAATCTGAAGGCGTGTTTCAAGCGGTTCCTCCCGCTCATGAAAGTTTGATCAGATGGCAGCTGTACTCTGCATGCCTGAGGTGGCACGAGTCCTTGGACAGGTGTCAGATCCACGGGACACTATTGTTCTTCTCTCAGAGTGACCAGAGAGAAGCCAAGAACCAGCATCTACAGGATCTGATCTTCTCTCAAAGACTTTATTTTTATGTCTAGATAACGTATTATATTATTCTTCATGAAATTTTTATAGCTGAAAATATTATTATATCATTGTGTAGAAGTCAGTCACGTTGAAACTGTAACTGGATTTTTTTTTAATGTAAATGTAAAAATATTTTTTCATTTTATATTGTATATTTTTTACATTTATATTAATATGAAATATTTATACTAATTAAACTGCATTTTTTTACAGTATAGAACCTGCATATAAATGTGAACCTCATAAATTGTCTGGCCTTTAGTGAATGCTACGTTGAACTCTACCAGCGTGCATCTGCACATTTACAGAAATCACATATTAATGAATGGAGGATGTGCACACAAACACTGTCCACCTGTCCAATTATTCTGCCATATGTCCCTTAATGTTGTCATAGTGACCATCCCCATGCAATCATTCAGCCAGCCGAGCACCATGATGGAAATGAGCCGCGTGATTGGAGCAGTGGACTGAAGGGTGTGTCGAGAGGTCAAGAGGTCACTTCTAGGGCAGCCCTGAGCCTCACAACAATAGCTGATGCATTAAAAACCTGCTGAGCAAAACCAAAATAAAAACACACACCATCTGTTTAACTTGTCTGGCACTCAGAAGCGTTTCATGTATATTTCAAAGATTGCAGAACAGCTGCGCATTTGGCTGCGGTTCACCTGATGCTCAGAATCATTCCCTTCAATCTACTTGTTTTCAGACGTTTGTTGTTGAAGTCGAGTTAAACCGAGCTCATATGAGCTGTGGAACAGGTGCTGAAATGATTATTGAACATCAGCAGATACGTCATAATCGAAGAATCTGTCAGAGCGTCCAGCAAATATATGGAAAAACTCCTTCGGTGGAGACAGAATTAGGTCAAAGTGAAACTGAGCAGGGAAGATCTCATTACCTCACATACTAACTACCACACCAGGAACATCGCTTCTGCGCTCAGCACAATCAGACGGAAAACACAAACCATTTATTTCTCGCTCGGCCGCACACCAGCCATTAAGAAGTCACGCAGCGCGAGATGTTCCGAGAAACTCTGCTGAGACGTCAAACATACAGTTGTTTTGTCATTCAGGATGTCAACATGCAAACGTATGTGTCTGTCTTGTATATACAGGCCCCATTTTGGGGGGTCATTATATAAACCACAATATTAAACAAGCACTTAGTGAGCGACATAGTGTAAAACAACTTAAATCACACTCTGTGTAGAGATGGCATATTACACGTAGTTTCATATCCAAACTGCATTTGCACCTCATCCATTTTTAGATGAACCGATGTAAAGGGAGGATTTGCGATGTTAGCTGCTAATGCTAATTCCGTTGTGCGCTGTTTTGATTATGTTAAATACAGATGACTAAGCGATCTTTCCCTCACAAAAACAGTGCGCATTGTAACCGACGACGCAGGTTTTCTCACAGATATCATTTGTGGCGAGCGCTTCTTACCGCACAAACCATCAGAGACCTTGAAAATAAGAGGACGTAACCAAAGAAATCAGATATTGACATTAGATGTTAGTACAAGCTCAAATTTAGCCAGTGCATGTGCACCATTTTGAGTGAAAGGGCTCCTTTTTCACAAACATGTGTGTTTATCAAGGAGCTATTGTATTTCACTCTCCAAGCAAGACCGAACTGCTGGCAAACTAAAATGAAAATCAACAGCATCCATTTTCAGTGAAATGGAGAAGATCCTGCCATCAGAAAAGGTCAGCATTAGTGTGCGAAGCAACAAACACGTGCACCGGCACACACACACTGCTGTTTTTACTGATTATTACTCTCACACTGTCATCTTTACAGTCAGTCCCGTTTAGTGCAACTCAGGCTCACTGGAAAAACATGCCTGTGCATTTCTGCAAAATGACATTTCGCTACTTCTTGTAGGTTTTGCAACACTTTCAAAGTGAAATGTCCAGTGAATGATCTGAAACTGAATGAATGTGAATCTGGCAACATTCTGAAATGCACTTAAAAGCTAAAGCTGTAGTGCATTTGACCATAAATCTAACCGAAAGTGTTAACAAAAGCAAATGTGAGTTAAAAACACATTTGCTGAAGCAAATGTCATTTTATTTTGCTTCTCCAAGTCTCTGAGCTCTTTTATCATAACTCGTGTTTGATAGACTTGTACGTGAGCACTTCACATCACAAGTGCAATGCTGTACCGGGTATGCTAGCAAGCAAGTTTACCACGTCAGAAAAGACAAAGATATGAGCTGTTTATGAAATGCAAACATCAAAATATGTTAGTTTACAAATCATGCACTATGGTAAAAGTGTTTTGAGTTCATAACATAGTATTGTGCAAGAAATCACTTTAAAATATGTCTTTATTAATTGATAATCTGTCACTGTAATCATAATTTGTGTAAAAAGGAATAAAAGTTGTTAGTGTTTTACTGCCACTAGTGTTCATTTCAGCTGGAAACTGCAGTGAATTGTATGTATAAGTGCATTTTTGGCAGGTAGAAGCACCTTATTTAATGAGAAGCACCTTATTAAAAAAAATTCTTACTATTTTTGCCTTGTATTTTAGTATAAACATTCTTAAAACTAGATTCAAGCAAAATGACATAAGATATTAAGTCTGTTGTTTCCTGAAAAATGTATCAATGTATGAGTTTAAGCTTAGAACAAGAAAATACACGTGAAGTCAAAAGTTTACATACACCTTGCAGACTCTGCAAAATGTTAATTATGTTAACAAAATAAGAGGGATCATACAAAATGCGTGTTATTTTTTATTTAGTATTGACCTGAATAAGATCTTTCACATAAAAGACATTTACATAGAGTCCACAAGAGAAATTAATAGTTGAATTTATAAAAATTACCCCATTCAAAAGTTTAAATACACTTGATTCTTAATACGGTGTTGTACCTGAATGATCTACAGCTGTTTTTTTATTTAGTGATAGTTGTTCATGAGTTTCTTGTTTGTCCTGAACAGTTAAACTGTCCACTGTTCTTCAGAAAAATCCTTGAAGTCCCATACATTTTTGGTTTTTCAGCATTTTTGTGTATTTGAACCCTTTCCAACAATGATGATGAGTATGATTTTGAGATTCATCTTTTCACACTGAGGACAACTGAGAGACTCATATGCAACTATTACAGAAGGTTCAAACACTCACTGATGCTCCAGAAGGAAAAACGATACATTAAGAGCCGGGGGGTGAAAACTTTTGGAATTTGAAGACCAGGGTAAATTTTCCTTATTTTGTCTTCTGGGAAACACATAAGTATCTTCTGCAGTTTCTGAAGGGCAGTACTAAATAAAAAAATATGATATTTAGGCAAAATAAGAAAAACTGTACACATCTTCATTCAAAGTTTTCACCCCCGGCTCTTAATGCATCGTTTTTCCTTCTGGAGCATCAGTGAGCATTTGCGCCAAATCACGGCTGATCAGCAACAACATCATGGACCTCAAACTCCAGACTGAACACTGGCATATGAGTCCCTCAGTTGTCCTCAGTTTGAGTGGATCTCAAAATCATACAGGGATTGTTGGAAAGGGTTCAAATACACAAAAAAGCTAAAAAAAAAAAAACCAACAACAAAGCATTTGTGGGACCTGAAGGATTTTTCTAAAGAACAGTGGGCAGTTTAACTGTTCATGACAAACAAGGGACTCATAAACAACAATCACTAAAAAATCACTAAACAAAAAACACAGCTGTGGATCATTCAGGTAACAACACAGTATTTATTTTTATAAATTCAACTATTATTTTCTTGTGGACTATATGTGAAATATCTTATTCTGGTCAGTACTAAATAAAAAAAAACAACATGCATTTTGTGTGATCCCTCTTATTTTGGTAAAATAACTAACATTTTGCAGATTCTGCAAAGTGTATGTAAACTTTTGACTTCAACTGTATATCTGGCCATAGGGTCAGAAAAATAAACTGAATTCAAATGGGGAAAGTTTTTTTTTTCTCGACCCAATTAGCAGACATTTTCTTTTGCTTTAAGCTTAAACTTAATTCATTTTGATACATTTTTTAAAGAAATTTCACTCTTGATTTAGGAAAGTTTAGATATTTGCACTGCAAAACAAGACAAACACACTTAGTGAGAAGATCATTTCTTTGCAGTGCAATGTCTGCTATGTTTACGGATGGCATCAGACTGGAGTTTGGAGTTGATTTTGTACTGCACTCTGCATAATGTATGACACATGCAGGCGAAAACCAGCCAAAGTTATGAAGCCGTATGACGTTTCACTTCATCGAAAGCACTGAAAACTATATATTTGCCTTGCCAAAGACTGCAAATCAATATCTACCCAGCCTCGCCTGGACATCCAATCAATACTCGCTCAGCAGATGACTGGATGTGAAAAAGTAAATATGCTAAAGCAGTATGTTTTCAAGGTTGGTTTTCTCCGGCGTATCCCATGCAGCCCCTCCAGCCGGTCTCACCATGGGAGAAGGAAGCACGTCCAGCCCCACCATCAAGGCGTTAATTGAGCAAAGCTGCAGGCTGGAGACTCCATGTGCATTTGTTTGTGTGTTTATCTCTCACCGACAACACGTCAGTGCTCCCTACAGGCCAGCGCCAAATCACGGCTGATCAACAACAACATCATGGACCTCAAACTCCAGACTGAAGCACTGACACAACAGGAAAACAGCTGAAGGTTCCTAAGACGTCTCTGAAAAACACGCTTCAAAATGACATTTATTCTCATTATGTATAATCTCACCTATATTCATGCATGTTGAAATTAAAGATTATTTGTCTGACTGATCTGAGTTTTTTTTTTTTAGCAATTATTTGAGACAATCAGTTTAAATCACATTTCACCATCCAATTAACAGAAATTATATTGTGGTTATACTATATTACAAATAATTAATATATAAATATTTTAGATATAATTTATATATGTTAAAATATTTGAGATATATTTTTATTAGTTATAAATATTTTCTAAATATATTTTAGAATATTTTAGAATGTATAAATATATAAATATAAATTTTTACAGGGCATATTTTTATTACACATTTTATGTATGAATCTATATAAAAAATAATAATAATGTATTAGGCTTACACTGTAATTGACATGAATAATACAGAATAAAATGTTCCTTTTTTATGAATATTCTTACGCATATTTAGGCCTGTTGTGATTATTGATTTATCTGATCATGGTAATTTGATGCAATTCCAATTATTTGGGATAACCAAAATAATTTTGCATTTTGAATTTCAATCACATTTTGCCTTCCAAGTAGGACAATTATATATTATATTATATTAAAAAAATGAATATATAAACATTTTGTATATTTAATATACATGTTAAAATATTTAATATTAGTTATAAATATTTTTTACATATATTTTATAATATTTAAATATATATATATATATATATATAAATAGTATACATTTTTACAGCATTGAAATAAACCACATGGGCCTATTTTTATTATACATTTTATAATCATATATGAATCTATATTTTAAAAAATTATAATAATAATAATAATAGTCAATAAATTTCAATCACATTCTGTCTTCCAAATAGGACAATTATATATTATATTAATTATATTATATTGTGGTTATAGTATATTATTAATACCTAATATATAATAAAGCTCTTCTGATTCTGATTATATAACTATTTTATATATAATTAATATATGTGTTAAAATACTTTATATTAGTTATAAATATTTTTTAAATTGTAACGCCACGCCAGCAGAGGGAGCCCTCTCCCGAATACTGACTGCACGCTCCCTCTGCTGCTTCTACTTCCACTTCCTGTTTGGCACTACATAAGCGATCACCATGTGCTACCATGTGCGAAGTATTGCCAGTTCCACTGCCTTACCGCGCGTTTACTATTACTCTGTCTGATTACCTGTTGCCGTCTTGCCTTACCTGGATTCTGAGTTTACGGATTACCCCTTTTGGATTTGTTTGACCGTGTGGACTGCTTTCAAGGTTTGACCCCTCATCAGCCTGTTGACTACCTCTCTTTGGAATTCCCCTTTTGTTGCGGTTGCTATATTGGACTGCCTTTTCGCTTTTTGACCCACTGCCTGCCTTATCACATTGCTGCTTGGTTTACGTTTATGTTTATACGCTGTCGGACTGCTTTCCCGGTATTGACCTACTGCCCGTTTCTCTGTACTGTTGCTGTCTGTAAATAAACTCCGCAAATGGATTCTTCTTCTGCCTCAGCGTCCGCTTTACAGAATACTTTGCCTACCATGAATCCAGCGGAAGTTTCCAATCTCCAAGCGGCATTCGCTTATCAAAGCGAGATCCTGAAGAGCTATCAGGAACAACTCAGCAAACTCCAATCCGTCAACGAACATTTAACACAGTACATCCGAGCGCTACCTCCGCCCACACCTAAGACGGTAAGCTTCGCTCTGCCTGATAAATTTGACGGTACTGCTGAGTTGTGTAAGGGGTTCGTCCGTCAGGTTAAATTGTACTTTGATCACCAAGGTGACAAATTTGCAACCGAAGAAACGAAATGTGCATTCCTTATGACGCTCCTGACGGGCAAAGCTATTGACTGGGCTTCCGCGGTGTGGGACTCCGATGCACAATTTAAACGCTCTGTTGACTATTTTCTAGACCAGCTTCGGGAGGTGTTTGAATATCCCGCGGGGGGCAGGGATATTTCAACGCAACTAATTAAATTGCAGCAAGGAGATCGCGCTGCTGCTGAGTACGCCATTGAATTCAGAACCCTGGCTGCCCAGAGTGGATGGAATGATGTTTCACTAACAGCTATGTTCTACCACAGCCTCAATCCCGCTCTACAGACAGAGTTGGCCTGTCGTAAGGAGGATTTATCGTTCTCTGATTTTGTCTCTCTCACAGTAAAAATAGATAATCTCATGAGACAACATTCTAAACAGAAGCCTGAAAGAAATCATCCACGCAGACTCCCCACAACCGCATCCTCGTTGTCTTCTCCACCGGAAGAACCAATGCAACTCAACATCTCCAGATTGTCAGCAGAGGAGAGGGAAAGACGTCGAGCCCTCAACTTGTGCTATTATTGTGGAGGGACAGGTCATCGCAGCCTTGGATGTCCCCTTAAACACCAAGCCAACCCCAGGGTAAATATAGACCATTTTGCCTTCCCTAACAATCGTTCTTTCACCCTGCCTATTGTTTTGGAAAATGATACTCTGTCTCTTGAACTCACTGCCATGATAGACTCGGGAGCAGCGCTGAACATCATCAACCGTGCCGTGGTGGAGAAACACAAGATCCCCGTTCAACCTTGTACACCCCCTATAAAGATCAAAGCCATCGATGACGCCCTCATCGGGAAAGGAATCACCCATCAGACAAAGACACTCACCCTCAAGGTCGGCCTGTTACACCACGAATCCATCACCTTCTACGTCGTGGACTCCCCTAAGCACGAGGCTATACTAGGATTCCCCTGGCTCTCCATTCACGACCCGAACATTTCCTGGTATCATGGTGAGCTGACCCATTGGTCTACCTTCTGCCAAGAAAATTGTTTGTCAGTAAAACCCCAACCCTGTTTCACCACAACTATAGAGAGTCCCATCACCCATAAGACTGTTACCATCCCATCCTGTTATCATGACTTGTCTGAAGTGTTCAGCAAGATCAAAGCAACCCAACTACCACCACACCGTCCCTGGGATTGCGCTATCGATCTCCTTCCCAATGCCATGCCTCCTAAAAGTAAAGTTTACCCCCTGTCACAGAAGGAAAGTCAAGCTATGGACGAGTACATCCAAGAAGCCTTGGACTCCGGGTTCATCCAAACATCCACTTCCCCCGCTGCAGCTGGTTTCTTCTTCGTGGAAAAGAAGGACGGGGGACTGCGACCCTGCATCGATTATAGAGGTTTGAATAATGTCACTGTTAAATTCCGTTATCCTCTCCCTCTGGTACCTTCTGCATTGGAACAGTTACGGGAGGCCACCATCTACACCAAATTAGACCTGAGAAGTGCCTACAACCTGATTCGTATTCGGGAGGGAGATGAATGGAAGACCACCTTCCTCACCACTAGGGGGCACTATGAATACCGGGTGATGCCCTACGGGATGGCCAACTCCCCAGCGGTCTTCCAATCGTTCATCAACGAGATTTTCAAGGACCTCCTCAACAAGTACGTCATCGCCTACATTGATGACATCCTGGTCTACTCTAAGACAGAGGAGGAACACGTTGATCATGTACGTACCGTCCTGTCAAGGCTCCTCCAGAATGAACTGTATGTGAAGGCAGAAAAATGTGAATTCCACGTTCACCAAACCTCGTTCCTCGGATATCATATCAGCCATCAAGGGGTCAAGATGGACATTACAAAGATTCAGGCAGTCACTGAATGGCCGAGACCTACCACGGTTAAGGAGCTGCAACGTTCCCTGGGCTTTGCAAATTTTTATCGAAGGTTCATTCGAAACTACAGCATGGTTGCAGCCCCCTTAACATCACTCCTGAAGGGAAAGCCATCCAAGCTGGCATGGACCGAAATGGCCAACCAAGCGTTTGTCTCCCTCAAGGAAAGATTCACTTCAGCCCCCATCCTAAAACATCCCGATCCCAACTTACCCTTCATAGTGGAGGTCGATGCTTCAGATTGCGGCATAGGAGCAGTTCTGTCCCAAAGACACGGTCAGCCAGGCAAATTGTATCCATGTGCGTTCTTCTCCAGGAAACTAACTCAGGCAGAGCGTAATTGCGATGTGGGGAATAAGGAACTTCTCTCAATGAAAGCAGCTATTGAAGAATGGCGACACTGGCTCGAGGGCGCTACTTACCCTTTCCAAGTAATCACTGATCATAAGAACCTTGAATACATCAAGAGCGCTAAACGCCTAAACCCAAGGCAGGCTCGTTGGGCACTCTTCTTCACTCGTTTTCAGTTCAAGGTCACTTACAGACCCGGCAGTAAGAACAGCAAGGCTGATGCTCTCTCACGACGACATGATCCTCCTCTTGAACTACAACCTCCCGAACCCATACTCCCACCTACTGTCATCCTCGCCCCCATTTCCTGGGATATCATGGAGGAAATTCAGCGTGAGCAACAACACGAACCACCACCCTCCGCTTGCCCCGCAAACAAGCACTTCGTACCCAACAACTTACGGAATCGTGTGATGCAGTGGGTCCATTCCTCACTTAGTGCAGGACATCCAGGTATCTCACGAACCCTCCAACTCACGGAAAACACATTCTGGTGGCCTTCCATGAACAAGGATGTAACAACCTTTGTAAAATCATGCTCCCTCTGTGCTCAATCCAAGACCCCCAAGGAATTACCGTCCGGTCTCCTCCAACCACTTCCCATCCCACAACGCCCATGGTCCCACCTATCCATCGATTTTATCACCGACCTGCCGCCCTCCAACGAATTCACTGCCATATTGGTAACTATTGATCGTTTCTCCAAGTCTTGTCGCCTCATACCCCTGAAAGGCCTGCCTTCCGCCATGGAGACCGCTCTCGCCCTGTTCCACAACGTATTTCGCATTTATGGCCTTCCAGAAGATATAGTGAGTGATAGAGGCACCCAGTTCACCTCTCAAGTTTGGAGGGCGTTCTGTAAGCAACTCGACATTAATGTGAGCCTGACCTCAGGATACCACCCTCAAGCCAATGGACAGGTGGAACGACTGAACCAAGAAATTGGAAGGTACCTGAGAACATACTGTAATCGGGAACAACATAGGTGGTCGGAGTTCCTCCCTTGGGCTGAATATGCCCAAAACTCTTTAACCCATTCATCTACAGGTCTCACCCCCTTCCAGTGTGTCCTGGGGTTTCAACCGCCGATGTTCCCGTGGTCCGGCGAACCCTCCTCAGTCCCAGCAGTCGATGACTGGATAAGGCGTAGTGAGAGGGTGTGGGACAGTGCCCATGTTCGTCTCCAGCGGGCTGTCAGAGTGCAGGAAATGCAAGCCAACAGACGACGCCGCCCACACCCTCCCTACCAACCTGGGCAACGGGTCTGGCTCTCCACTCGGGACATCAAGCTGCGGCTGCCCAGCAGGAAGCTCTCCCCAAGGTATGTAGGTCCTTTCAAAATTCTACGAAGGATTAATGAGGTTACCTATCAGTTAGAGCTTCCTGCTAACTATCGTATCTCTCCCTCTTTCCATGTTTCCCTCCTGAAACCGGTCCACCCGGACGCTGACCCCGGCCATGAAGCCCCAGAGCCGCCACCACCCTTGGATATTGACGGGACTCCCGCATATCAGGTGAACGAGTTGCTGGACTCGCGCCGTCGAGGGGGTCAGCTCCAGTATTTGGTGGACTGGGAGGGGTATGGACCCGAGGAGAGATCGTGGGTGGCCGCCCGCGACATCTTGGATCATTCACTCATTGAGGAGTTTCACCGAGCCAGACCCGACCGACCAGCGCCACGACCACGGGGGCGTCCACGTCGAGCTCCAGGAGTCGCTCCTGGGGGGGGGATTCTGTAACGCCACGCCAGCAGAGGGAGCCCTCTCCCGAATACTGACTGCACGCTCCCTCTGCTGCTTCTACTTCCACTTCCTGTTTGGCACTACATAAGCGATCACCATGTGCTACCATGTGCGAAGTATTGCCAGTTCCACTGCCTTACCGAGCGTTTACTATTACTCTGTCTGATTACCTGTTGCCGTCTTGCCTTACCTGGATTCTGAGTTTACGGATTACCCCTTTTGGATTTGTTTGACCGTGTGGACTGCTTTCAAGGTTTGACCCCTCATCAGCCTGTTGACTACCTCTCTTTGGAATTCCCCTTTTGTTGCGGTTGCTATATTGGACTGCCTTTTCGCTTTTTGACCCACTGCCTGCCTTATCACATTGCTGCTTGGTTTACGTTTATGTTTATACGCTGTCGGACTGCGTTCCCGGTATTGACCTACTGCCCGTTTCTCTGTACTGTTGCTGTCTGTAAATAAACTCCGCAAATGGATTCTTCTTCTGCCTCAGCGTCCGCTTTACA
>VONZ01001736.1:0-103616 GCA_012976165.1 Labeo catla | reverse complement strand
ATATATAAAATGAAGGTCTGAATATATAAAATGAAGGTCTGAATATATAAAATGAAAGTCTGAATATATGGAATGAAAGTCTGAATATATAAAATGAAAGTCTGAATATATTGAATGAAAGTCAGAATATATAAAATAAAAGTCTGAATATATGGAATGAAAGTCTGAATATATATATATATATATATATATATACAATGAAACATGTAGCTATTGAAGGAAATCTAATGTCATCTGCGCCATCTTGTGTTATTCATTTGCGATTGTTTAGACACATTTTGAACAATGAGCCAGTCCGCACGAAATTTAGTAGCGGCAATTTTAAGTAATGATGATTTAATTACCACCCTGGCGAACGCATGCACGGGCCCAAATACTGGTAACCGTACTCAGCACCGTTCTACTGATGAAGAAATTAGTTCGCTATTTCATCGCGGAAGAGTGAATGCGGTGAACCTGACGAGCCAGGAAGTTCCTGCTTATCAGGCAACCATTACAGGAGGAAACATGCCTTCTACATCACAGGGACCACCTACAGCACCTATCTACAATCTTCGCCCCTTCAGTCGAAAGGGGGCTAGACATAAGAGGTAAGAACAGAATGAATTAGAGAATTACAGGTGGTGAGAATTTTATTTCAGTCATAATCATAGCAAAACCCAGAAATATCAGCGACACATGTTAGGTATGATTTCAGAAGTAGACAATTTTAAATTTTTACATTTCAAATACATTTATGAGGCATGCTGCATTCACGCCATCTTGTAATTCCGAGATGACAACACGTGACATTCTACTCTAATCTTAATAATGTTTTTCTATGGCAACGTTATAAACGCCAAAGCCCTCAAGTTCAGTGGCAGCTGTACCCTGGCCGTACCACGTGACTGCCGCCAGGTTAATTTTGGTGCTACTGCTACCTCTGAGTCCGACAGGAAAAGCTATCAGTAAAATGTCACGTGTTCATTTTGGAATTACGGTAATTACGACATGGCGTGAAGGCAGCATAAGTTTTATTTAAACTTTGGAATAAATTGTTTTGGATTATTGCACTGCTGTATTAATGACAGTATGGTTGCGCACAAATGTTGACTATAAACCAGAAAGAAAAAAAAAACAATAAATAATAATATAATACTATTAATAACAAAAGTATGGTTTACAAAAAAATCATTTAACACAGCTCCCAATTTGTAAACAGAAAAGATAACTTAATATAAAGTACATACATATTTAATGGAATATAGGTTGATTTTCTTTAATGTTAAGGTTTCAGGCGCTAGGCAGTTTACGTCCGGTGGCTCAGTCTTTCACCAAAGAGGTCATTCTCCTGCCAGACCATACATCTACAAATGTGCCAAGGCGTGCCAAGAAAGCTTGGCTTTTTGAAAAAGGACATATAAAATCTGCCTTGGAATTTGGGTGTGACTGGGACGCAGACAAAGTTTTGCAGACAATAACAGCGGCCTTCCAGCCAATTGTGGAGGGATGCAGGTAAACATTCGCTGTGTTTAATCACATTTGTTACTTATTTTATATCATTTGTATTTTTGCAGTAATACTACGAAAGGTTACTTTTGAGTGTTTTGATAAATATCCCTTATGATATGTACCAAAATACACACAATATTGACTTTTGTCAATACATTATGGTTGTAAATATCTCACTCCTTTAAAGTTAAATATATATTTAATTTAATATTTAGTTCAACTGACCAACTGATATACTGACACAATCTAAATTTGTATGTGTAGACAAACAGTGTATTGCAGTGGTTCTCAAACTTTTTATACTAAGTACCACCTCAGAAAATATTTGGCTCTCCAAGCACCACCATAATGACCAGCATTAAATATAGCATTGTAAATACACTGTTTGAACATTACCATTAAAACTGCACTGTGCTTACAAATAGGTAAATAAAATTAAATAATGATTAAATCAAAATGTGTTGTACCCAAAAGTTAAATAAAAATGTACTGTACTTAAATGTTATTTTGTTGTTGTTGTTGTTTTTTAACTTTACACTTTGAGAACCACTGGTGTATTGAAGCTAAAATCTTCCCATGTAGTTTTGTGTGGTCTGTGGTCTTGTAGCTTCAAAATAAGTTTTACATACAGTGTGCTTTTTATTTTGTTAGATTACAGATCTTGATGCCGTGCCACAACAAATTAGTGGAACCATCCCTGACTTCTAAACAGACTTTAGGTGCAGACCTTCTGAAAAAACTTTTTCATCAAAAGTCCATTTATGTCAGGCCTGACAAGGTCATTTTAAGTGAAGAGAAAGAATCTGTAAGTACTGCTGAAAATTTCAAGAAATGTACTGTATTGTCAAAAGTCTTAGGCAGCCTAGTGTTTGCACGAGGAGTCTTACAACAGTTGGTTTGCGCCACACAGAAATCTGATCTTATCATCCAGTCCGTCTGTGGTTACATGTAGAAACAGTACACACTGAGACAGACAAAATCCAGAATAACTGTGACAAAGTCTCCGAAATGCTTAAAGAAACTCACCTGCAAAACTACCTGCAAGTGTACTATACCAACGACAAAAGCTGTTGAAACGTAAAGGGTGGTCACAGCAAACTTTGATATGATTTAGTTACTAGAAGTTAATTGATAAATTGCATCTATTCATAACATTATTTTTGCGGGTTCCGGTAATGGCGGCTTGCTGAGAGGACGTGCCCACTTCGGCTCCGCTATCTTTTTGTAAAATCCTGAATAATACTCGTTTATTAGACGTTGAATGAGCCTGTAGGACAGCTGTGATGCCTCTCTCGCAAAGGAAACTCGGTAAAAATATTAATAGACCGACTCAGTCGAAATTATCTGACTTCACTCCTAAGTTAAGCTCTGAGGCTAGCTGTGAAGCTAACGTTAGTTGCGAAGTTAGCGAGACTAATACCAACACCTGCCAGGCGATGGAGGAGGAAAATGACAAGCCGACTGAGA
Source organism: Labeo catla (assembly GCA_012976165.1). Taxonomy (NCBI): domain Eukaryota; kingdom Metazoa; phylum Chordata; class Actinopteri; order Cypriniformes; family Cyprinidae; genus Labeo; species Labeo catla. The sequence goes on along the minus strand of VONZ01001736.1, from coordinate 100,658 downwards.
GGGAAAAGACGGCTGAAAGTTTAGACGCAGTACTGGCGGCTATTGCAAACTTGAAATCGGATTTTTCCTCCAAACTGGATGGTATTTTGTCAGCAATAGAGACTGTGAGGAAGGATGTTAATGAGTGTGCTAAGCGGGTCGGTGAGGCGGAGGTCCGGATATCTGCAACAGAAGATAGCATCACCACCTTGGAAGCAAAGGTACGGACTCTTGAAAATAATAACAAAGATCTTGAGGACAAAGTGCTGGATCTGGAGGCCAGATCTCGACGATCTAACTTGAGACTTGTTAACCTGCCCGAGGGCACAGAAGGAGAGGACGCGTGCGTCTTCTTGGAAAACTGGTTGCCGGAGGTCCTGAACTTGGCACCGCTACGCACCGCTCTGACGCTGGAGAGAGCCCATCGGGTCGGCCAGAAGAGTACGTCAAACACCGCTGCACTGAGGACTATGATCATGAAGTTCCTAAATTACAAGGATAAAATGATCGTGATAAGAGCTGCCAGGGCAAAGGGACAGATTCTTTTCAAGAACCGCCCGGTGAGATTTTATGAGGACCTGGCGACCAGTGTACACAAAAAACAGAAAGAGTTTGACGCCGTGAGACAACAGCTTCGCTCCATGGGGATTCGGTACGGCATGATTCCTCCCGCGCGACTGATAGTAACACACAATGGACAGTCTCGCATCTTAAACAGCCAGGTGAAGCGGAAAACTTTGTGAAGGCTCTGAGGTCAGAAAGTGGACAGGGGTGAGATAATGTGATCATTGTGTGTTGGCATGGAGGGATAATTACTGAGCTTTAAGTTTAAAAAGAAGAGAGAGAGAGAAAGGACAATTTGTTATATTTGTTTATAGGTCCAGAGGCTCACAGCCACTATTAATAGCCTAACTCTCTCAACGTATCTAATAACGAGTTTTCTGTTTATGTAGCGGGGTGGGTTAAGGGGGAAAGGTGTTCCGGCACAGTCGGTTGATCCTCACTCTTGGGTGGAACAGCCTTCAGCTGTTAGACAGGTACCAGTATATATAGGGGGAGGGAAATGGGTACCAAAGTTCAAGTTAAAGGGGTATGTTCAATATTCATTGTTATGGATGTAGTTTTTGACATTCAGGTGTTTTTTGTTTCTCTGTCTTATGATATTTCAAATGTGTTGGGAAGCTCATTCAGTGCTATATGTTATGTCTGGTGGAATAAGAATTAAAATTTCTTCTTGGAACTGCAGAGGACTACAAAAACTGGAGAAAGTAAAACAAGTAATGACTAAGGTGAAATCTATACACTCTGATATCATGCTACTTCAGGAAACACACCTGTTGTCTAGTCAAGAGGCGAGGATTAGGAGGAGGTGGCAGGGTAGTATATATTCTGCGCCCTTCACCTCTCAGGCAAGAGGTGTTATGATTTTGATCCACAAATCTATACCATTTCATGTGACAAGGGTTATTAAAGACAAGGCGGGGAGATATATTATTCTACAGGGCACACTTATTACGGAAAAAATAATCCTGATAAATATTTATGCTCCAAACATTGACGATCCAAAGTTTTTTCATGATCTTTTTCTTACAGCATCATCTCTGTCTGGTAGTTTTATTATAGGAGGGGATTTTAATTGTACATTGAACCCAGAATTGGATAGAAGCTCAGGTATTGATCTCTCGCATCCTAAAAGTAGACAAACTATTCAAATTTTTATGAAAGAACTTGATCTGAGGGATATTTGGAGGGATTTGAACCCCAAGGTCTTAAAATACTCCTGCTACTCAAATACACATAATTCATACTCGCGTATTGATTATTTTCTAGTTTCTGCCAATATGAGGTACAAAATAAAGGATTGTCATTATGATAGCATTTTAATATCTGACCATTCGCCAAACTCGTTAATATATGAAGATTTAAGACTAAAGAGAGATCCCCCCAGGTGGAGATTTAAACAAAAATGGCTCCTAGACTCAGAATTTATATCTTTCATAGACAACCAAATAAACATTTTTTTTGAAACGAATACGGATGAAACATCACCCTGCACAAGGTGGGAAGCCTTTAAGGCCTACGTAAGAGGTCAGATTATTAGTTTTACAAGTTATAGAGCAAAGCAAACCTATCAGAAAACAAAAAAGCTGGAGGCGGAGATTGAGCTGCTTGAGGGAGAATATTTTCAAACTTTTTGTCCAAGAGTCCATCAAAAGCTTCTATTACTAAGAACACAGTATAACGAACTTTCTGCTTCTAAGGCAGCCTCACATCTTTTGCGTCTTAAGCAGACATTCTATGACCAAGGGGAAAAGCCCGGGAGACTATTAGCCTGGCGCCTCCGACAATTACAGAATGAGAAAAACATTGCCTCAGTTGAAAATAGTGATGGACAGATTATTGTTGACCCTCTAGGAATTAATGAAACTTTTAAGGCTTTCTTTGAAACATTATACAGCTCAGACATAACACACTTGGGACAAGAGCAAAGCCTCTTCTTAGATAACCTCCAGATACCCAGCATTTCAGAACTAATAAGTGTAGACCTTGATACACCTATAACAAAGGAGGAAATATCTATTGCAATAGATCATTTAAAAACAGGTAAAGCCCCAGGTCCAGATGGGCTGCCGACAGAAATTTATAAAAAATTTAAAACTAAATTGCTGTCCCCTCTTTTTGACATGTTCTCGGATTCATTTGAAAAGGGAATCCTTCCGGTTTCATTAAGAGGAGCTCTAATAACTTTACTGCCCAAACCTGGTAAACCGTGCAATAAATGTGGAAACCTAAGACCAATAAGTCTTCTTAATGTGGATTTAAAGATACTTTGCAAAATTTTGGCTCGAAGACTGGAGAGATCTTTACCTGATCTAATTGCCTGTGACCAGAATGGGTTTATTGCAGGTAGACAGGGATTTCATAATGTGAGACGAGTGTTGGATATTCTTCATAGTCAGGAAGGAAAAATAGACACTGCTTTACTATCATTGGATGCCGAAAAGGCCTTTGATAGAGTTGAGTGGCCCTACTTATTTGAAATATTAAAAAGATTTGGTTGTGGGGATAATTTCTGTCGGTGGATTAGATTTCTATATAATGAACCATATGCTGAAATATTGACAAATGGAACTATATCTAAACCATTTGAAATTAAACGGGGATGTAGGCAAGGGTGCCCTTTGTCCCCCTTATTGTTTATTTTAGCAATTGAACCGTTTGCCATTGCGGTGCGGTCTCATAAAAACATAACTGGTTTATCAGTAAGTCAACAGGAACACAGAATTGCTTTATTTGCAGACGATGTCATTCTTTTTTTGGAAAAACTGAAAGATTCTATCCCAGCCTTGTTGGATTTATTACACACATTTGGACGGATATCAGGATATAAATTGAATACAGAAAAATCTTCATTAATGATACTTAACTCAGAAGAGAGAAAAAGTGCCGGAAATTCTTTCCAATTCAAAATGGTAGACTGTTTTACCTATCTCGGGATTAAGATAGTGCCATGTTTGAGAGACATTGTTGGAGCTAACTACACCCCTATGGTAGACTCCATCACCTCATCTATAGATAGATGGAAACCCTTGCCCTTGTCACTTATAGCAAGAATTAATGTTCTTAAACTAAATATAATGCCCAAACTTCTGTACTTGTTCCAGAACATCCCATTGCCACCTCCTGCTAATTTATTCTCACACCTGAAAACAACTTTTGTACGTTTTTTGTGGAATAATAGACGACCGAGGCTACGTTTATCACTCTTGTACTTACCGTATGAAAGAGGGGGCCTCAAGTGTCCCAATCCACTTTGGTACTATTGGGCAGCCCAATTAAGAACTATGATGTATTTTTTTACAGATAAATCCCTTCCGCCTTGGATGAATATTGAAAATTGCTCAGTGCCTCTTCCCCTTCCCCAGTACCTATACTCAGCAAAAGTCAAAATGTTAAAAAAAAAGACAAAAAACCCTATAGTCAGAAATAGGGATGAGCGAGTACAGCATTATCTGTATCTGTATCTGTATCTGTTAACCATATGAATTATCTGTATCTGTACTCGGAGTGGGCGGGGCCTAACCCGGAAGTGGGTGGGATTTAACCTGGAAGTGGGTCATGTTGTCTTGAAATGGGCGGGGCTTTAACCGGTATGTTATTTTAAGCATGCAATTGATATGGGTTGATCAGAAATTGTTATATTTATTGCTGATTAGAAAACTATTTACATGACAGCATCAGCATTGAACTTCAGATCAGTGTTTTTGATCATGATAACAAACGAACTATATACAGAACAAGTTTTGCATCAATGAATACAACACATGCGGTTGCAATTATGAAGTAAAATGTAATGAACAAGAGTTTTCATTTCAACATAACTTTCTTTTTTTAACCTTGAGCAGTGTGATTTATTTATTTATTTATTTATTTATTTATGAAATACAGAATAAATATGTTATGTAGCCTAATTTGCACGCATTGGGGAGTCGCGCTCTAAACGCGGGGTATTAAAATTGCTTTTGAAGGCGCGTGCGCGTTTTACTTTCGGTTTTGTTTGAACGATCGCGCGAACTCTCGGCGGTGCTGAACGGGATTTTGAAAAGTGCCCAGTGGAAATTCGCCCCGGTACATCGTATGCTATATTAAAGGTCTTTTTAAAACACTATTTTAATGTATTAAGTCATATTAAGCGTTTTAAAATGCCCCGGCATCTGGAGATTCCGCCGGAAGTGCCGCTGCTTCCTTTTACACTGAAATGCCTTCCGTTTACACTGAAATGCCTTCCGTTTACACTGAGATGCCTTCCGTTTGCACTGAGATGCCTTCCTTTACACTGAAATGCCTTCCGTTTGCACTGAAAAGTTAACGCACATCCACATATGAAATCACTTGCATATATGTATATACACAACTCAAGCATGCGTCTTACCTGAAATGTATTTTGTATGTTCGCGTGAGTGTTTTATGGGTGTATATGCGCGCAACGAGTTTATATGTATGTGCGAGTGTTTTTAGGTGTATATGCATGGATCAAGTTTATATGTATATGCGAGTATGTACAGGTGTGTCTGCATGCAGCGAGTTTATATGTATATGTGCGTGTTGTTGTAGGTGTATATGCATGGATCAAGTTTATATGTATAAGCGAGTGTTTTTTAGCGTATGCATGCGTTAAGTTTATATGTATATACAAGTTATTCACAAGTGTATATGTATTCATTACTAATAAAAGATGTATTGGTATGGATTTCATATTAGTGTGCACGTGTATTTCATATGTATATTTTGAACATCCACCAGTATACATGTATATGCAAGTAATTTCTAGGTGTATATGCACGTGTTTTATGTATGTATTGATAAGCTAAGTTTGATTTAAATCCTATGTGGCGCCTCATAGGACACAGCAACACAATAAATCTGTATGTGTGTAGGGGAGGGGCGCTGTGACTAGCCTATCACAGAACGCAGACACAGTAAACTACCCAATGAGAATTTTTATTCAATCCGAGCACAGATATTGACTCGTATTACTCGTATGATACTCGTACTCGGCAAAAGTGCTTTATCCGTGCCGGATACTCCTTTCAGCCGAGTATCCGGCTCAACTCTAGTCAGAAATATGATTATAATCTGGTATCAGGTTAAGAAATATCTGGGTGAATCCACCTCTCTTGCACGCTTCAGCCCAATATGGGGTAATAATTTTTTCCCCCCAGGCAGAGCAGACCTTGGTTTTAGGAAGTGGGCTGACAAAGGTTTAAAGACAATAGGGGATCTCATGTGATCAGAGGGTGAGACTTTGATGTCATTTGAGGAGCTGATTGCCAAGTATGATATTCCAGGCAAACATCGATTTAAATATCTACAAGTGAGAAACTTTATTAGATCATCTCAAAATCAGTGTTTGTCAATCCCTCCGTTGTCCACCTTAGAAACAGAAATGATAAAAGATTGCTTTGGAAAGGGAATAATCTCCAAACTATATAATGTATTAGTAGAGGGTTCCCCTGAATCTTCTTTAGGAAAACTTAATGCCTGGAGGGAAGATTTACAGGAGGACTTATCCTCCGAAGACTGGGAGGGGGTATGTGCTGAAGCACAAACACAAACTACCAGTACTCGTCTCAAAGTACTGCAATATAATTGGCTAATGAGGACATATATAACTCCAGAAAAGCTTAATAAGTATAATGGTGATATCCCAGACTTGTGTTTCAGGTGTGGAGAGGAGAAAGGGACATTCTTCCACTGTATCTGGGAATGCAATAAAGTACAGTTTTGGAAAGGGATCAAACAAGCTCTGGATATTATATTGGGTATACAGTTAGCCCTTGACCCTAAATTATTTATTTTAGGTTTATATCCTGATGGACATCTTATGTCTAGAAAGATAATTACCGCCTTGGACTTATGTCTACTGCTGGCAAAAAGAGTCATAGCACTCTCATGGAGGAAGACTAGTAAACCAAAACTCATTAACTGGATAAAGGAATTGTCCACAACCTTACCTATGGAAAAAATTACTTACATTGTCAAGGGGAAACTATCACTTTTTCAAAACATTTGGGGTCCCTTTATGCAATATATGGAAAATGTGGATCTTAGTAGTATTGTGAATGAGGCAGATGAGGTGTAATTGTTGTAGGTCCTCTGCAGCTTCCTAATCTAATATATATATTTTTTTTCTTACTTGATTTTTAATGCTGTTTTTTAAAATTGTACATTTGAGTTTGTAACTTTGAACTATGCACAACAGTGCAATTGAGTTGAAATTGAGCAACCCTTGAAAAATAGAGAAACTTGTTTGTTTTTTGTTTTGTTTTATTTTGGGGTGTTTTTTTTCCTTTTATTTGATTAAATTATTATTTACAGGTCATATATTTTGTACTTCCACCTAAATGCTGCTCTATCATTTTATAAATGTCAGATTTGTAAGGAAGGTCGATTGACTTGATTGTTTAGCTGCCCTGGATGTTCCCTTTGATGTGGAAGCAATCTAATCTCTGTATATTACTTTAAAACTCAATAAAGATACTGTTGGAGAACATTATTTTTGCAAGCAACCTACGTTTACAGCATTTTTACAGGAGTGACTAAAAGTTTTCACAGTACTGCAGCTTTACAAGGGTGTTTCTTGCTTCTTCTGGATTTAGTCTGTAATGGTTTCTTCTGTTTCTCCAGTCACAAATGGACTTGGTGATGTGTGGGGCACCGGATGCTGTCAGACCCCTTGTGCATACAAAAATCACAATTAAGTTCAAAAGAAAAGTTTGGAAATGTAAACAATAATTCCTATATTAAATACACACAAAAAAAGACACACAAAAGCAAAACACTAAGATTAGATTGGCTTAAAACCATTTTTGGGAATGAAAGTAGTGTATTTGACTTTTGCACAGTACTGTATATGCAGTAACAGGTGACAGTGACAATACTGTATTTTACTTTGGTACTTGTAGTATGTTGTGACAATACAATATTTGTTAAATTGTTTTGATGTTAATATATTGGAAGCATAAAGTTATTAAAATTATTATTATAAAGGTATTTATAAAGGTATTTATTTGCTTCAATTGACAGTCATGTTCTGATGAAGACAGTAGCAACACAAACAGGAATGATTTCATAGAAACACTGGACCCTGACAAATGTGGTAAATGCTTTTATTTACATCCAAATACATTTTTTTTTTTAAATCTACTACACAATGACATGTTGAAGCCCTAAATTTGTTTAGTCACTTACACTGTCATATAAGAGAAAACTTAATCAAAAATTAAATGTTAACCAACTATTTTTTCCTTGTTCTTACAGTCATTGTTAGTGTGCCTGACATTTCATCTCTACTGTTGAGGTCCAGTCTCTCTCCAGTAATACCCCTTCCATCTCCGGTGGAGATGAAGTTATCTGGTGTATTGACACTGAAGATATTTGCACCAATGCACCGTCCATCTCAGCTGACAACCTCACCATGTCTACTGGTGCTGCTGCCATTACTATTGATGAGACTCATACAATGTCTAATGAAACATCTGCCATCTCCAGTGGCAACACTCACGGCTTTTCAACCGGTCCCACTATCAGTGGCATTGGACACACACCATGCTTCTCTGCTAGCAACACCTCTGTGGCATCCCATGGCCCCACCCAAACCAGTGCATCCAGCACAACTTACAGGTACATTTTATTTTCATACAGTACATTTATGGTCAGGGTTTAATGTCAGTAGTCCTTGTTTACAATACAGTTTTGTGTTAGATTAGTCACTTGGCAGTAGATGATTGTGCCCTTGTTTACATGCTTAATCAGTGGTTTTCAAACCAGTCTTGTGAGCACCCCCAACACTGCACATTTTGTAGGTCTCTCTTATCTGACACCCATTTCAGGTCTTGCTGTCTCTACTAATGAGCTCATGAGATAAATGTGTAATGTTGGGGGTGCTCACAGAACCGTTTTGAAAGCAACTGCACTCAATTAATAGACTGTCCATTTGAGATCATTCAATTTATTATTCCATCAAGGAAGTTATTTGTCCTGTGGTAATGCAGCTATTTGTGTTAACATCATATATATACCTTAACAATGTCCATTATAAAATATTGATATATTACATTTTTTAGTACATACCTTGACCTCTTTGAGGAAGAATACCTGTCTGATGACGCTGATCTCCAGGAAGCCATTTCAAGGTCCTTAGAGTCCAGCACAAATGAGAAGTCAGTAGAAGATATATTATTTTAAAAATGTATTTTTTTTTAGTTGTAATGCATCATAACAATAACTTTGACGCTGTTGTATTGTTTTATTGTTTATTATTTTTTTCAGTGATTCAAAGATGACTTTAGAGAGAATAATGGAGCGAATTGCTTCTAGAGTAAATAATGACAGCACTGTACGCTATAATATCATAAGATTGGCATCTTTAAGGGGCCATCTAATGCTAAAGTCCTCACATGCAACTCCAAAGGTACTCTACTTAAAATTCATATTGCTGTCAACTAAAGGATTTCTTTTGGATTCTTTCTGTTGTTGTACTTTTAATGCTTAAAAGTTCACTCTATGATTAAAAAAAACGTTTTATAACCTCACACAGATAGGTGACATTGTGAAAAAAGTGTTTTTTTTTTTCAATGTACCCATTTGACATAATGTTTTACTTTCATTTGATAACAGCGATGAAAGACAATGCATACTTCCATGCTGGCCAGATCATGGCAATGTCAATTGCCCATGGGGGGCAGAGTCCATGTTTCCTGTCTGAACTTATGTATGAGTGTCTTCAAAAGGGCCCTGACAATGTGAAGGTCAAAACTGAAGATATTGCCGATGAAGAAACAAGGTCACAGGTGCAGTCGGTAGGCATACTTTCCTTTAATTGTATTGTATTTTGATACAAATTATTATTTTTGCATGCACTTATTAACCTTGAAGTTAAAGCTAATAGTTGTATATCTTCATTCTAAACAATGTTATTTTAATGTTTTTAGATCTTACAAGCCGAGACTGAATCACAACTACAAGATGCCGTTGCACAGGCAGCCAGCTTAATCAGTCTTGCTGGTCACAATGTTCGCATAACACTGGAAAACAAGCAAGAGACTGCTTTGGATCTGGCTCACTGGTATGTTCTTCAGTGCACCATTTGAAAGGTATGTTTATATCTGAACACATAATGTAATTGTACCTTGTCAGAAAAATTAAATATAGTTTTGTGGCTGTAAAATAGCAGACATATGAGAGATAAAAGAGGAAAAGCATATTCAAACAAACATTTAATGACTGACCTCCACTTCCATGTTATAGTGCACCAGTACAAGTGAAAGTATACTTTATGTTGCCTGGAATTCATTGTGGAACCTCACCTAATTAAACATGAATAATACTAGTGCTACATGTTTCAAATCACATGAAGTACACATTACAACTTGTTTCCTTTTTATTAGGTTCAGAGATGGCTTAATGTCTCTGGGTGTCCTAGATGCTCTCCAGAGATATACTGTTCAGTTGAAGTGCCTTTTTGTGAAGGCTGAAAAGGCCTTAACCGCAAATGATGTGGAGAATCTCTTCCAAATCATTCATTCAGAAAGAGGGAGTAATGCATTCCAAGAAGAGTGCCGTACCCTGGCTTTCTGGCAAGACTATCTTCAGGATGCTGAAAGTAAGTTTGGTATTTTACACAGTATTTTAATGCAAGACATTATTTTCTAAATTGTTTTTAGCTCCAACATAGTGGTACTTGACTGGGAAAAAAAAAAAAAATATATATATATATATTAATATTTATTACTTTATTAATAATAAGTATTAAAAAAAATAATACATGCACATTCATCACCATAACTTGTTGTTATGGCTGTTGTCTACAAATTATAGCATGTATATGCTTTCAGCAGACTTGGAAAAAGATTATTTGCTACGGTCTTTACCAACTCCTAACTTTTTTGCTGCTAAATGGCTATCTACACTCAACAAACTGTTGTTAGTGTTGTCTATGACATTATGAGCAACCATTTCAAATGTAACTACTCTTACAACACTTTTGCATTACTCCAGTGGTATCATTTTACGATTGTCGTCATTTAATTGTGGTACTCTCTTTTTGTGTTTTACAGTTGAAAACAATGTCTCTCTGGAGGATGTTCTTGTTTTCTTCACTGGATGTGACAGCATTCCAGCACTGGGTTTCTCTCCAAAGCCAAGCCTTGAGTTCATTACCTCTTCCCGATTTCCAGTGGCCAATACTTGCGAAAATATTCTACGCATCCCAATTCATGCAGTGTACACTGCTTTCAAATCTGACATGGATTTTGCCATACGTAATTCACCAGGATTTGGAAGAGCGTGAGAGGTAAAATTGTCGAAGGCTTGTAGAGCTTGAGTTACGTTGATGTTTTTATGCTGTTGCTGTTATTTCACTTTGTTATTCCCTGCTACCAAAATTCTGTATTTACTGTAACAAACACATCAACAAAAACATACAGTACAAACAATCCAAGTTCTTTGTTACATTTGAAGATGTATTTCAAGCTATATCTTCCAGTCTTCTAACCTGAACAACTATGTTCACCAGTTCCATTGTTATGGCAGGATTGATACTTCTTTATAGGCTCTGTAGGGCCTTCTTTCAAATAAATGTTTTTCTAATCCTACTATTTATGCACTCGGTTATTGTTTTTTAGTGTCTACAGTGGTGAGACTTGTGCATCCAAGAATTTAAGTGTAAAGTTTTTCTAATTTTATATACTGTACTGTAGTTACAAAATGACACTACACGAAACTACACAAAATGAATGTATTTAATAACTTTGAAAAATACAGGTTTCACCTTTAACAACAGGGTTAAACTAATACAAAGTGCACAGTGGTACATCGTATAATATACACTGTTTATATGGTGATAACATTCAATGGTTCAAAGTGAAAGAAAAGTGTATTTTGTGTTTATATCATAATTTTACATGATAATGCCCTTTTTTCTGTCACCACTATAACTTAACTATAACAATATGATAAACATAAACAAAATTACACAGCAGACTAAGTATTTATTTGAAGCAGGTTACATGCTGTGACAAAAAGTTCTATTCCATGATTTCCATCATCAGTCAAGGCATTAACTGGGATTAACTCAGGATGACACTGGTGATGATCATAAGGTCTTCGCACATGCGCATGATTAAGTAGTCCTCGATGTTCAGGAAGTTGGAGCATTCCAACTGTCCAAAGTTGCAGTGGAGAGTTACTTTCCATTGTCCTTAAACTATGGTGTTTCCACTGGCTTACAAACTCATCCACAGATCTGTTTATTCTTGGAAGGTAAACATGGTGAAGAGCCTCAATGTGAAGTGGGTTGTTGCTATCTAAAATTTCAACATTTTCCATGAAAAGGAAAAGATCTTTAAAATAAGATGACACCACCCTGTTAAGTTCTGCCCACAATCTTTCGATGCGTTGATTATGAACACTACAACCAACCATAAAGCTTCCTCTGTTTGCCCCTCGATTCTCAATCATAAACCTTGCAATATCAATATTCTCACTACCAGCATCACCCCTGACATGATGTGGGAGTCCAAACAGATCCACAGCATTTTGGAAAAGTTGCAAGGCAGTTGATGCTCTGTTGTCTGTGCAACATCTCAGGTAGGTAATACAGCGACTATAGCCATCAACTCCTCCGTGAAACACAAATCCCCATGGATTTAACTTGTGGTTTGTGTCAATATGCCTGGAATAAGAATATTATTATTATTATTATTATTATTATTATTATTATTATTATTATTATTATTATAAACCACACTGGATGTACATCAAAGTTTAACTTTGATTGTCTATATATATATAGATAATTAATTAATTAAAAAATCTCAGTATTATGCTTTTTTTCATCCTGTTGTTTTTCAAATGTTGCATTCTCACATTTTCATGATGATATTTAAAATAATAATAATAATAATAATAATAATAATAATATATTTATTATAATATATTGTTATTGTTATTATTATTATTATTATTATTATCATCATTATCTCTTGCTTAATTTACCAGCTAGGGAATAATAACTGTATTTTTTCCAAATTTACAAAACACTTACCACAGTTGATTTGGGACAGAGACATTGTAGACCCTCCGCTGAATAGCCCTTCGTCCTCTTAAAGCTCTTCCCACTGGATCTACTATTCTTAAACGCTCTTGCACTCGCCATCGCTGAACTCTGATCCCTCTTCCTCTCAAACTACCAGTGATGTAGGTCTCTCCCGAAACCAAGTTGTCTCCTGTGGTTGTACAGTGTTCGAACGTTTACAGACAACATTCGTGATATGGCCATCCAGCTAAATCCTAAGTCCCGCATGTCAGTCAACAGAGCAGCTGGTATGTCATACCTCAAATAGGAAAAAATCAAAATAACAAAATGTGTTAATTCACAAAGTGTTTGTGCATAACTTGTATTAATTATTTTGTTTGCAGCTTGCAAAGAGGTTACAGTACAATTCATTATCATCACTTACCTCAGCCTTCCTCTCTGTAATACAGAATGTGCACCTATACCATGCACTTGCCTATCAGCTTCTACCTGGAGCATTATTTCAGCCAACATTTCTCCAAGTGATTCATAAATTCCTTCGAGAATGATGCATAATGTTCTTTCAGCAACATTTTGTTGAACGTGATTGCCCATAAGCACCAAGAATGTTGCAATAATGGACATATGATCCTCAAGATGACGCGATGTAGACTCCAAACTGTTTGTGTTGTTTGGAGTATGACCAGCTGTTGCAAAAAAGTCTTGTAGCTCAACAAAGTATTGGGAAATTTCAGGGAATGACATTATTAAATGAATCACAATTCAAAAAGCTATTGCTCTGATAATGAGGATAAAACAAGCTATACATATTCAGTGAGAATAGTCAAATTTTCACTTTCCATACATTCACACTTTCACATACATTCAGACTTTCATTCCATATATTCAGACATTCATTGTATATATATATTCTGACTTTCATTCGATATATTCAGACTTTCATTTTATATATTCAAACTTTCATTCCATATATTCAGACATTCATTGTATATATTCAGGCTTTCATTTTATATATTCAGACTTTCATTCTATATATTCAGTCTTTCATTCCATATATTCAGACATTCATTGTATATATTCAGGCTTTCATTTTATATATTCAGACTTTCATTTTATATATTCAGACTTTCATTCCATATATTCAGACATCTCATTGTATATATTCAGGCTTTCATTTTATATATTCAGACTTTCATTCCATATATTCAGACATTCATTGTATATATTCAGACTTTCATTCCATATATTCAGACTTTCATTTTATATATTCCGATTTCATTCCATATATTCAGACTTTCATTTTATATATTCAGACTTTCATTTTATATATTCTGATTTCATTCCATATATTCAGACTTTCATTTTATATATTCTGATTTCATTCCATATATTCAGACTTTCATTTTATACACTCAAACTTCGTATTATAAATATAATTATTTCCTGAACGGCATGCCATAATATACATATACATATATATATATATATATATATATATATATATATAGATATATATATATATATAAGGGGTCATCGGATGCCCATTTTCCACAAGTTGATATGATTCTTTAGGATCTTAATAAAAAGTCTCTAATATACTTTGATTACAAATTCTTAATGGTTGTGTAAAACAACACCCTTTTTACCTTGTCAAAATGAGCTCTGCAAAAATCATCTCATTCTAAGGGGTTGTTCCTTTAAATGCAAATGAGCTCTGCTCACCCCACCCCTCTCTTCTCTCTGTGGAATGACGAGCCTGTTTACTTTAGCCGCGTTTAGCCACTAAACTTCCTAACTACCACATTATAAGGAAAGGTGATCGCAAAGATTCATAAAAAAAAACCTTATACGCACTTCTGCTGTAAGTGAAGTTGGATCACGAATGATTTGCGCGAACATAGACGGATATATGTCGATTGGGAGGTGCATTCCCTTCACAAACAAAAGTAATCCACTGCATCTTCAGCAGCTCGGATGTCGGGAGTAAAAGACGACCACTATGTTCATTATTAAATCCAGCAACACAACACCTCAATCACTCAATCTGAGATATTCTTGTCTATCTTACATCTCTGCTCTGGCATCGAAACAAGAAAGGTTACTGGACTGTGACAGCTGGTTTGAGGTAAAATGCTCATGTCAATCAATTATCGTGGGAGCAGCCTCTCACACCGACAGGCATCTGAGAATGGCTTGATTTGAAAAAGGAGATATTATTTTTATAGATTAATTAAAAACCACTGCATGGATTTTTATCATTATAGGGTAGATTTGTACATACACTGCCAACACACATTAATGTTCAAACAACATGAAAAAGTGAACTTTGCATCTGATGACCCCTTTAAAATAATTTGATTGGTCACATTAACTTCAATAAATAAACCAGGTATATACATTTATTTTTCTGTGTTTTTGTGCAGATTGCTGGTTTTCTTTGAGGTCTTTGCTGCGTCAGTTTCCTGTCCAGTCTCTTCTCTAAGTACACAATGATCCCTATACAAATGAATCCTCTGGCTCTTTAAGGGTTCTTCCTCTGATGGATTTACCACAAAAGCCATAGTTAAACCATGGTTACTGTGATAAAGTCATGGTTAATTTCATGGCTACTATGGTTTTACTACAAAAACCATAGTTAAACCATGGTTCTTGTAGTAAAACCATGGTTAATTTTCGTAAGGGCTGAGTCTTCTCCTCCCACTTTTACCAGAGATGCTTCCTGCAGTACTACCTGCGCAGACATCAACAGCATTACTGGGTTGTAGGTTGCCAAGTTAAAGGGAGAATTGCAGGAAAAACGGGAGGGTTGACAGGTATGTTCTGGTACCCAACATTACAACAAGATGATATTTTAAATTCCCTTATGTAGCCTGAATCTGTGCTGGTTTAAATTGGCCGCCTCTGGTTTACCCCTTGTTTTGCCTCCAGCTAGCACTGTGACGTAATTGTGTTGTCGGCACTAAAAGGGTCTATATAACAACTTGAATAAAGCTGAGACAATAACCAAAGGTTATGGCTAGTACTAAGAAGTATGCCGAACCATGCTTACTAGCACTCTAATAGTACTATGTCTAGCCCGCCATAGTTAATAACAACAAAACAACGTCACTAAAGTCATGCAGTTAGTCATCAATCTAGCATCTCACTTGATGTGCCCTATGCTCCATCTAAATGGGATCTAGTATGTTCTCACCGTGGATGCAGATTTGCGGAACCATACACCTTCACTTAATCTACTTGAGAAAATAATTTCACAGTATGTCAGAATGAGATCAAACATAGTTTATTAATCAGGTAATCAAGATAATTCAAAGTTCAATTCAAAACAATGTAAAAACTTTAATCATTCGTCGGCGCCGACAGCCTTGTGGACAGTGCACCGACACAGAGCGCCATTGCACTATGGGCGTCCCGAGTTCGAATCCCGGCCTTAAGGGCCTTTCCTGATCCCACCCCCTTCTCTCTTCCCCCACCTTGCTTCCTGTCAGTTATGATCTGTCTATGTTGTAATAAAAGCCAAAAATATATCTTAAAAAAATATAATAATAAAACATTGATCATTCAAATAAAACATTCAATAATATAAAAAGGAGAGAATTTAGAAATGTTACCTGATAATAAGAACTACAGTTCTGTCTACAGATTCCTTGAGTTCTTTGTCACTCTCCGTTACATATCCAGATAAACCTTAAAGTTACCAGATTTTGTTGTCGATTTATTGCAGGGATTTTAGCATATCACTTTTGGAGGATGGAAGTAAGAGGTGAAGATTCTTTTTGATTTCTGTGGAAAGATGCATCTCATTTAAATACATGAGGAAATTTGTGTGAAAGATCTGAATGTAGCCTGTTTCTAGTTTCTGTCTCTTCTAATCTTGATGGCTGTCTGTCTTATTGTGAACAGAATGAGACCTTTTTACCAGACACACCGAGATGTTTCAAATGACACCAAACATGAATTGTTACATTCTTGTAAACACTGATTGAAATAAATGATAGGGGGACAGTGATTAAAAAAAAACAAACAAACAAACAAACAAAAAAACTCTGAGTCTGTAAACAGGATGTAAACAGAGGTCAGAGATAGGGCTGTCAACGATTAATCGCGATTAATCACATACAAAATAAAAGTTTGAGTTTGGCTAATATATGTATGTGTACTGTGTATAATTATGTATATATAAATACAAACACATTCATGTATATATTTAAGAAATATTTACAAGCATATGTATTTATTATCTTTTTTATATAATTTATATTATATATAAATAAAATGATTTTGTACATAACATATTTTACTTATATATATATATATATATATATATACAGTATATATGCATTAAATTGTGTGCATTTATATATACATAATAATTACACACAGTACACACACATATATATTAGCCAAACTCAAACTTTTATTTTGTATGCGAATAATCGCGATTAATCGTTGACAGCCCTAGTCAGAGATGCTGAAGATGAGCGCAAAAAGCTCTGCTAGAGGGCACTCCGGTCCAAACTCTTGCCACTATATCCCGGACTCCATTTCCCATGAACCTCTACCTAGAAACCAATTACGTACTCCTCCTATTACCCATCACAAGGACTATAAGAGTCGCATACACACGCTGAGATCGCGGAGTGTTAAATGTTTATTCCAAACTATCTTAGTTCCATGTGTTCCTTGTTTTTTTCTAGTTTCCTAGTTTCAAAGTATTGCCCTGTCTGTGTTTTGACCTTGGACTGTTCCCTTGTTTTTTAATTGTTTGCTGCCTGACTTGACCATTGCCTGTTTTTGGATGACTCTCTTCTTTTTGGATTATTCTTCAATGTTGATGTGAAAAAATCTTTTTTTGGACCATTCGCTGGCAGGTGTGCCTTACACAGCTCGCTCAGGCTGGTGTAGTAAAAGATGCAAGAAAAGTTAGGGAAGCGTGTATGGCATGCCAGAACTCAAAAGTCCCTGCTGTGGTACTCCAGCAAAAGATTTTTCTACTCCATGCAAAGGAGCTAGACAGCAGGCAGATCCATTCCGGGAAAGGGGAGAGAAACAAAATAGAAAATAGAAGAAAGAAAACACAGCATATATCTAAACTTTGGAGTTCCGGTATTCTGTCACGTGTTGCTGTAGGAAGCACACAACGCAGGGGTTGAAATAAACAAGAACGTCTTTTAATAAATCCACAGGCAGGAAAATCCAGGAGATAAACATCAAAACAACATCAATACTGGAACTAAGGAGCTAGGGCAAAACACAGGGCTTTTAGGGCAATCAAGAAGAAATAGAAACAAGTGTGGAATTAATTAACAACAATGGAAACTGATAGGCAAGGGAACTAAGGTAAACACGGACACAGAAACAGAACATAAACATGACAGTATGTCAATAAGCACATGGCATCCTAGTAAGCAAATAAAATACATCATTATACATAATTATTTATTTATATGTATGTATTTAACTCATGGGAGAATTTGGAAAAACCCTGTACCATAAAAATTAAAACAGTAAAAAAATAAAACACAGTGGTACTTAGACAAAGAGTTCTGACAAAAACACTTTACCCATTATCTAAACAAGTATATATATATATAATTATTAGCTTAAAAAAGCCACATCCTATTCTGATACTTCACACATTTTCACTGATGATCCAACAAAAGCATAAAACCCAGGATAGAGCGGCTGAGTGAATGTGGTCTGTTCTGTGTGGATGAGACTCATTGTGTCAGAGACGCTGTAGAAGGACAAAGTTCCTGCACTGTGATCCACATAGACTCCTATTCTACGACAGCTCATGATGGGCTTCACAGGGAGATCAGTCACTATGTTACTGTGTCTGAATGAGTAACAGGAGGAAGAGCAGAACAAACTCCAGGACTGATCATTACATCCAAACCAACACTCGTCACCCCATCCCTTCTTTCTGATGCTTTTATATGACACTGATATGTCCACACCAAACATCCCTTTCCACTCAATCTCCCAGTAACAGCGTCCACACACACTCTCTCTACACAAAACTTGAAGATTATATCCATCAAATCTGTCTGGATGATCAGGATACTGCTGCTCTGTGAGAGTGCCAGTAATCACTCTGTTGCTGTCAGACAGACTCAGATATTTATTCACTGTGTTTGAATCCAATGTGAGCTGATGGGAATCTGATGAAGACAAAACACAAAACAATAAGGAATTATAAATCAGTTTGATTTTGCAAATCATCATTTACATGATCAGTTATGAAACTGTTCTTTCATGTTTTCTTTCAGCATTTACAAGAAGTTCATGAGCACACTAAGGCTACATTCACACTGCAAGCATTATTGCTCAATTCCAGTATAAACGAACAACAGTCCTGAACTGACCCACATGAGCAAAAGAACAATAAAAAGACGGCATGAAGTGGTACTGTTATACGAAAGTAAACATGGAGGCCACTGAAGTAAGCATTTAAAAAAAAGTAAGCATTTTTTTTTTTTTTGGTGTTAATTCAATTAATAGGCCTACATATTCAATAACAGGTGCAGGTGTGTCAGCTGCAAATCCTATTTAAAAAAACCCTGTAAATTATAGGCTAACTTGAATAGGTGAACACAAATTCACAGGCGTTCATTAAACAAGCTGATTCATTCTGGAATGAAGCAAGGTTGTAGACAAGGAATTGAATTATATATTGTTTCACAAATTTAAAACAGTGTAAAAAATGCTTCACTACATTTGCATATCTAAATTGAATACATATGTTTTAAGGAAAAGATTGCGACAGCTCTAGAAACTGGTCTTACTCCGACCCCCTCCGAAAAAAAAAAAAAAAAAATCATTTTGTTTTTTACAAATATTACATATTTTGATTTAAAACAGGGAATTTCACCAAACAGCATCTAGTTTGCAGGTATGGAAATTATCAGATTCCATGTGGATTTTGCTTTTCACACTGTCATGAAACAAAATCTAAGTCGCATACGAGCAAAAGGTGGAGCCAAATTTTCCTGCAGTGGGAATGTGGCCAATGTGAGTTTTTCTGATTGCTTTCTTAGTGACTTACATTGTAGGAAGTGGTTCCTAGGCCTACAAACAATGGTGGCGAACTCGACTGTGAAAATAAATGGGCATAAACAGTGTAAATGTCATGTCAAGAGAAAATTATTGTTTCAGTTTAAAACAGAGGTCTTCATCCCTGCTCCTGGGGACACACTATACTGCAAAGTTTATCTCCAGACTACTTCAGGTCAATTTCATATGTATTTTCAAGCAATCCTAAAGAGCTTGGTTAGCTACTTCAGGTGTGTTTGATTAGGATTGGAGCTACACTCTGCAGGACAGAGGTCTTCAACCCTGCCCCTCCTAAAGACCCAATGAATTATGTATTTTTAATATGATGTTTTCCATGATATGATGGAGGACTCATTTCTGACTCATTTTTCATTCTTCATGACTCTACCTCTATCTGAGATCTTTTTGAGCTCCTCTTTGCAGAAATCTTCTAGTTTGTGTCTCAGCTGATGGACAGATTCTCTCACCCCATCAAATGAGAAGACAGATGTGAAGGGAAGGTCATTTTTGTATGTAGATTCAGGAGGTGTTGAGAGAGACTGGAAACTCTACAGAAAAAAGAAATCAAAACTCATCAGTTCCACACTACACCCAATAACCTGCACTACTATCAGATTTGCGTGACTCTTGTTGACTTGACTTTTCTTTAGCATCACCTCAATCAAGCACTTTCACAGCATCAGTTACATCCTTCTCCTTTTCAGTGTATAGGCAGAGTGGGAAAATATGCAAAAAAAAAAAAAAATCAGTTCTTAAAGGGGGCGTTTTCCCCCACTCTACCCTGTGACTTTAGAGCTATAAATAGTAGTATTTGCCACTTATACTATGTGAATTTTCTAGGAAATAGTTTGGATTGTAAAACATCTTCTAAGAACATAAATGTCCATTTAACAGGTCAAGCAGGCAAAAAATTAACACTTTCCCAGAGTTGCGCGACACCCAGTCGCCGTTTACGGATACCTTAGAAATCAATGAGCAGTGCCATAAGCTGAGTCCGACATGTTGCAAAAAGTCAGTGACTTCTCTTATAAAACGGCATTTTTTTTTTGTGGTAAACTCAAAAAAATAGTTCAGTCTGAAAGTATTGTTTAGTGTAAAACATGAGATTTGCAGATAGGCTGTTGATTCATGAAATGATAAGCTGTTTCCTCTAAAAAGTTGTTTATTTAGTGTAGTACAGCCTCTCCTCCACTGACATCCATTAAAAAAAAACAGCCTCTGGTCTCCTTTCCCACGTACTGCCAGATCGGAAGCGTTAGCTTTAGCTGTTACGCTTTTTTGGCTAATGGTTGCAGGCTTGCCATCTAGTGGCTTTGATCTGATAAACTCACAACCAACACGTTCTCACTCCCAACTCGTCACATATTGACACTTGGTCAGGACCCTTCGGCGTCACTTCTTGACAATTAGGCTACACCTTTAGCATAATTTTTCAATGTGCAGGGTCCTCCAGTGTGTTAAATAAGAAACCCTTGGTGTCAATGTGCTGATGCGAAAGGCACTGGGAATTTTATTGCCATGATTAAATTATATATTGGGTAATAATATTGGTATTATTGCATATATGTTAGGGTGTGATTTTTTCAGTGCAAATCACAACAGTTTTATTTATACTACACTATTTACTATTTACACATTTAACCCAACCCCTGCCCCTAAACCTAACCATTTGTCAACAAAACACAAGATGTAACAGGCAGATACAATGCTATTGGCTCTTGAGTGTCTTCTGACCGATTGCGTCATGCTAACGTTCGAGAGTATCTTTTTGAATAAGATGTGAGCGTGTTAATGGAGCGGGATCATTTCAGCGATTAAAACCTTCTTTTCAACTTTACCGCTTCTGGGGCCAATTGCTTTATCAGATGCTATGAGAAAACAACAAACAAAACTAATATACACTCCAAATGTGATAAAGTACTACCAAAAAATTATACTTCTAACCTTTAACTTCATACTGAAAATCCCAGATAGCCAGACAATGAAAATATAAATAAATAAATATTGTAGGAGTAGATACAAGCACCTCACACATTACTGAGTAATAGACACAATTCCCACAGCACCGACATTCACATGCACACATGGTTATGCTATATGTTCCCCTTTAAGAAAGAGAGTTGTTGTGAACACGCTGTTCTGGTGTGCTGTTCTGTGTGGAAGAAAAATAAACGAGACCGCTGAGTTCAGTTGCATCCTGCCTCCGTGTATCTTTGATAGCACGAATGCTACATTGGTGACCACGATGCAGAACAAGTTGTTTATTTGTGATGTCGACGAACGGTGTATCTCTGAAGCTGCTGGAGTTTTGAGAGCAACAAGCAGAGGCTCAGTTCGCATTATGGGACATTACCACGGACGACACAAAATATTCTTATGTCGTCGCAGCCCTCAGCAGCTGTACAGCTGCGCGAGCAATCAGCATACTGGAAAACCCCCTTGCTCGGCATAAATATTCTACACTGAAGGCATATTTGTTAAAGACATTCAGTTTATCAGAGACTGAAAGAGCACGCCGTTTACTTTCCCTGCCCGGCCTCAGAGATTCACGTCCTCCTGAATTAATGGATCACATGCTAGCACTACTGGATGAGCATAAGCCATGCTTTCTGTTTGAGGAGTTGTTCTTACAACAGTTACCAGAACGTGTTTGTACAGGTCTTGCAAATACTACAGTGACTGATTACAGGGAACTAGCACAGTTGGCAGATGAATACCAGGCAGCATTGCATAAGTGTGTGGCAACTGAGTCTGTGGCTACATCTGTGTACCCTGTCATGAGAGCTGCAACACGGCATGCTAATGAACGGCAAGCTCCCACCGTACGACAATCCATTGAGCAAGGACTGTGTTTCTTTCACGCTCGTTTTGGGGTAAAGGCCAAAAAGTGACGTCCTCCATGCACGTTCAACGGCTCAAACTTTTCAGATTTTTTATTCGTTTACTTGGATGACATCTTGGTTGCTAGTGTCTCGATGGAAGAACACCTAGCCCATCTGCAGTCTTTGTTCATTCGCCTCAGCCAGTATGGCTTAATAATTAACCCTGCCAAGTGCCAATTTGGCTTGACCACAGTAGACTTTCTTGGCCATCAGATTACAAGTGAAGGGGCGGTTCCCTCACCATCCAAAGTGGCATTACAGAGTTTCCCACTCCCCGCACAACCAAAGCACTGCAGGAGTTTTTGGGAATGGTAAATTTTTACCACCGTTTTATTCCACAGGCAGCTGCACTCATGCATCCTTTGTACAAGGCCCTCAAAGGAAACAAACAAATCACCTGGTCAGAGGGGATGACTAAATCATTTAAAGACGCTAAACTTGCCTTGGCACAAGCAACCATGCTGTCTCATCTGATTCCTGACGCCCCCATTTCTATCACTACTGATGCCTCGGACTGTGCTGTAGGGGCAGTACATGAACAGCTTGTCAATGGTGTTTGGCAACCCTTTGCACAAACCCCTGGTTCTGGCCACGTCTAAAGTTTCTGAGTCCTGGTCGGCACAACAGCAACGTCACTTGGCCTTCATATCTGAGTTCACGACAGACATTGGGCACATTGAAGGAAAAAGTAATGCTGTGGCAGATTGCCTTTCCAGGGCCACCGAGCTAGCCGTGCGCTTAGGTATTGATTTTGGCTGTTTATTTTAAATGCGCTGTTCTGGTGTGCTGTTCTGTGTGGAAGAAAAATAAACGAGACCGCTGAGTTCAGTTGCATCCTGCCTCCGTGTATCTTTTATAGCACGAATGCTACAGTATAAAAATTATTTGTGTTTGGGACGCTGTAAGCATGGAGACTGTAGTGTACAGTGTAAGTTTGAAAACGTTTAGCTTAAATGTTTAATATGAATAAACATAAACGGTTGTTGAGATAGTATTCTCAAATGATAGGCATTCCTCACGTTACCACTTAACAAGCGGATTTGAAAAATGTTTACGTACCATATGTATTTAATGTGATGAAAACCTTGTATAATTATTTACATTATCTACTGTTTACTACATTACTGTTTTGAGATTCTCCATTAAATGACTGGATGACACAGCGCTTATTTACTGTCAGTATGGCATATGTCCTTATTTTATATATTTCAATATTTAATCTTGCATTGTGAATATTGTGAAATATCAACATTACATTGGTCTCTAAGTAAAATTGTTTCTGCTATTTAGGCTACTGTTGTTGTTTATGTAGCTTTGTGAATACAATTAATAATAAATTATTTTGTTTATGCATTTAATTGTCTTATTTATTTATTTATTTATTTATTGTTCGTATCCCATAATGTATATTCTAATAAAACATTCATTAAGCAAGTGTAAATGTGATTTTATTTTGTTATTACTTACCAATCGACAGTGGAAGGCAGCGGTAAGGGGGAGGAGTGATAGAACGAGACCATACTGGGTTGAATTTTGTGTTTTAATTCTAAAGTTCTTTCGACAGCAAGAGATTTGTTTATTCAATGCCATCATGGGGATCAGTGCTTCGTGCTTCCGTGTACACCTCCTTTGCTTGAGCTGATGCAGTAATTTCAGTCAGTTTTGTATCATCGCTCCCACCTGACTGCTTTCTTTGTAATCAACTGCAACTATGGTGAATGGGTTTGCAACATACAGAGGTACATTTTTGGTTTGTTTTTTGAACTGAAAGGATCCTTACTTTTTTTATATGGGCCTCGACGAGATTGATTTTGGCATTGTAAACACTGGGTTTCATCACAAACTGAGAAATTGAATACTTACATGTATTGTTAGCCACTGTTTGTGTTCCTGGTATTTTTTTCAGTGACTGTGTGAACTGAAACTCATTTACTGCTTCTTTTATCAGTTCATTTGTTAATTCTATATTTCCCTTTATTTGTTTATTCATTTGATTGTCAGTACATTTATATTGAGGTACCAACCCCTTTTTGTGATTTAGTCTGGTTCATTTCATATTAAGACAAATAGTATATTGACGGAAAATTTAATCCTCTAATTGAGGTGCATATTGTTGAAATCTATAGTTTCAACATACGTTGAGAGGTCACAGGAATATTTTCGAACTCAGGGCGCTGTCTCTTTAATAGAGGCGACAAAAGCACTACATTTCTATTTCATGTAATATGTGATGCAGTTTGTGGCCTAAACATATAGTTTGCTGATAGATTCAATCCTTAAAGCATATTGCTCTCAACGTATAAATACAATAATCCACTATAGACCAGGTTTAATAACTATTTAACTCTATCTGCCATATTTAATTATACTGTACTACATTTAATGATTGATGGTTGATGTCACTGGACAAGAATAATCATTGTTTATTGTTATTTCTTTCTATTTTCTCTATCCACCTGTTGCATATGTGAAGCAAGTGTGGGGAAAAAAAGAACTGTAGATGATGAACAAGACTCATGAATCCTAACCAAAGCCACACAGTGATCATCAATTTAAACTAGCAACACCACTGAATCCTTCAATACAATATACAGCAGGATCTTGCTTTAGTCCACTATGATCCTGTTCTTTAGAACTGTGTTACCTGCAGGAAATGAATGTGGTCCTGTGTGTGTGAAAGTTGCTCCAACTCAGCGTTTCTCCTCCTCAGATCATTGATCTCCTTCTTCAGTCGCTCCAGTTGTTCTTTAGCTGGACTCACTGCAGCCTTCTCCTGATCTCTGATTTGTTGTGTCACTTCAGAGCGATATCTTTCAATGGAGCAGATGAGCTCAGTAAAAATCCTCTCAATGTCCTGCACTGCTCTCTTTGCAGAGCGCTGTTCGGACACACATCACAATCACACAGTGGCTTCAGTGGGACTGAAAGAAGATAGTTGTAACTGAGAGTAAGACAAACTTCTCTTTCTAGACTTACCTTATGAGACTGCACAGCCTTTCTCAGCTGCTGAAGATGTTTCTCTCTCTGCTGGATTCTCTGCTGGAATCTCTTCTGAGTCTCCTTCAGCTGGTGCTGCAGGACAAACCAATATTGGGAAATGTCAATACAACTACAACAAGCAAGTCATCATGCGAACAACTGCTAACAATCCAGTATTGGTGAAGTGGTGAGATTGAGGGGTTAAAGATCCTACATATAATAAAAGTTATAGGTTCGATCATAAGTGCCAACATTGTTTTATCAATAGTTAGTTAGTTAAGGGTAGTTCACTCCCCAAAAATTTAATTCTGCCATCATTTACTCATTCTCATGTTATTCCAATGTCTCTGTTTCCAGAGCCCAAATCACATGGATCAACAATATCAGACCTCGCAGGCTCACATGACTATACATGCCACCATATTTGATTTGGGTTCTATATAGATGAATATAATTTGATTTGAGAGTGAATAATCAATTACATTTCACTGTTCATTTCAAGTGATTGTATTGCTTCGGAGTTGTATGAATTATCTTAATGATACCTTAATATCATTTTTGTAGATTGCATGCTTTGAGCCCTGTTGACTTTCAGTGTATGGACGTTCTTCAAACTATCTTCCCTTTTGTTCCTCAGGGAAAAAAACACCATATGAGTTTGTTTTTGGTGAACTGCTGGTTTAGGTTCATACCTGTTTCTCTGTCCTTTGTGCTGCAGCTGATACAGTGTTGTGGTTTTTATGTTCATCCATCATACACAGCAGACATATACATTTCTGATCAGTGCAACAGAAAACCTCAAGGAGTTTATCATGTTTCTGGCAGATCATCTCTTGTAGTCGTCCAGTGGCTTCAGTCACTTTGTGTGGCTTATGTGAGTGAAATTGTTCATGACGGTCAAAATGAGTTTGACAGTATGATTCCTGACACATCAGACAGGACTTGACGGCTTTGTATTTTCTTCCAGTACAGATGTCACACTGTACATCTCCAGTTCTAGCATAACAGTCAGCAGGAAGTTTAGTCTTCTTCAGTTTCTCCACCACTTCAGCCAGCATGGTGTTTTTAGCTAAAGCAGGTCTTGGACTGAAGGTCTGTCTGCACTGAGGGCAGCTGTAGACTCTCTTCTGATCCTCCTGATCCCAGTAGCCTGTAATACAGCTCTTACAGTAACTGTGTCCACAGTGGATAGTCACTGGATCATTCAGGAGATCCAGACACACTGGACACATGAACTCATCCTGAGAAATTCTGGCCTCTGCCATTTTACTGCATAAATACAGAGACGCAAACACACAGCAGCAGCTCAACTGCACTTAAGTTTCTCCTTCCTTGAACTCAGGTGATTCCTGTTTCCTGGTTATGTGTTTCGGTGACGTGTGCTTGTTTGCAAGTCTAAAGGTCACAGATAATAAAACACCCACTAGATGGCAGTCTCACGCAGAATGTAAGTTACAGAGAAGCAAGACAACACCTTAAAAGCTACAGTAATAATGCGATTACTACCCTTATGAAAATTAACCATGGTAACTACAAAATTAAATATGGTTTTACCACAAGAACCATGGTTTAACTACGGTTTTTGTATTAAAACCATAGTAACCACAGAATTAACTATGGTTTTACCACAGCATTTTACTGTTTTTACTACAATAACCATAGTTTAACTACATTTTTGTTGTAAAATCAAATGAACTACACAATTAACCATGGTTTTACTCCAGTACTGACAGTTAAATAAAGCACGCATCTTTAGCTTAGCTGTGTTTTCTAGTAAAACCATAAAACACAAAATTAAATATGGGTGTACTGTAATATGTGTGCTGACACTTTTATACCCTGCAATAAATAATTAAGCATGACTTTGTAAAGAAAAAGAAACATTTATAAAACATTTTATATATAAAAAAAAACACATAAAAATAAATAAATAAATGGCTTTAATTACTGTTTAGCCTATACAGTCTTCTAGTTATAAGCTCAGCAGTAAGATATTGTTTATACCCCTCTTTTTGGGAGGCTCATCCGTTTAGTTAATTTATTAAAACTAATAATTATCTACAGTTATCTACAACATATATTATAATCATTGTTATAATTGTCACGTAACGTGTGAGGAAGTGGCAAATGACGACGAAGGTCAAAGATAAAGTCTTTATTATAATCTACAGGTAATTCCAAAACAGTTAAATCCACAACAGGAGGGCAGAAACACTCATGTACGCATTGACGAGACCGGACGACAAACACTGAACTGAATATAATTAAGCCACAGGTAATACAAGGTTAACTAATGACTATTAAACGAGCACAGGAAACAGGAATAACCAAATATGGGCACAAGAGGGAGAAACATAAAAAGTCCACGGGGTGTGACATTACTACCCCCTCCCGGGAGGCACGGCCTTGCGCTGTAGAAGTAAACAAAAACAAAGGAGTGGACGTGGCATGGCAACAGAAAGTCAGTGTAGGAGGACGCTCTGGGGGAGGACGGACTACCGGGAGGAGGACAACAAACAAAGTCCAGGGTGGTGACGAAGAAGGGAGGAGCCATGGAGGAGACAGAAGGGGCCCAGAGCAGGAGGAGCCAGGCGAGACCCAGGCTGCAGCCATGATGATGGCCCACGGTGGAGCCGACGGAGGGAGGAGCCATGATGGAGGAAGTGCTGACAACTCCAGGGGGCCGACCGACAGCAGTGGAGCAGGTGGTGGTGGAGCTCGAGGCAGAGACGGAGGGCCATGGCGGAACCCATGCCTCTAGCGACCAAGGCGTAGATCCGGAGGTCTGCAGCGGAGCCGGAGCAACAGAGGACTGAGGTGGAGCTGGGGGGAGGGAGGAGCCCAACGGAGCCGGTGGGATGGAGCAGTGAGGCGCAATGAGTCCTGAGGCATGGCGGGACGACGACCGACCAAGGCAGAGCCGCTGGGTTGGAGGGACAAGGCGGAGTCCGGGACTCTGAGACTGGACAGGGTTGCTGCAGGATTTTTAAGCTCAAATTTAAGACTTTTTAAGAGATTTTTTAAGACCCACACAAATAAAATTAATACCATATGAGCAGGACTGTAAACTACTGTAAAAACTGATTTACAGTTTAGATTTTCCCCAAAAACAAAAGGTTTTATAAAGTGATACACTTCACATTATATTATATTATTATACTTATCATACATATTAATTGAAACAATTGTTATCAAAAAATTATTATATTAATTTACAAAACATACAAATACATGTTAGTGTTTAGATTTTTATGATGAATTATCTTCTTAATGATCCACGAGTTCACATTTACAGCTCTGCATGTTTGCAGGGTAAATACATGGGTCGCTTTTCGCTTTGGTCTGAACAAAAATAACCCCAATACTATGCTCCTGCAATACCAGAGGCTGCAGTTCTAGGACCACATTTCTGGGACCCTATTTTTTGGGACAGTGCCATCTAGCAATTCCATTCCAACAAAGAAACATCAAACAAACGCAAAGACTAGATCCATTGAAACAAATTAATGTAAAAGCTGACATAATCTTCATTTAGCCCATTTAACTGTCCATTGTGCTGCTGGATGTTGTAAATTTGTATTTGTATTCAAATTATTTTAAATTTATTAAAGTATTAATAAACACTATTTTTTACGGCAATTGTTTTACTGTTTACTTCACTTTGTTAAGTGGGTCAGACATGAAGCGCAGCGGCTAATGAACTGAAGTCTAGAATATATTGAAATAAATTAGGTTAAATATTTCAAGAGGGTTACCCAAGGCTAAGTTTAGGATTAGGAGTTGGTTAGGACAATAATTAAGTGTATACAATTAAACAACTACATTCAGTATTTCCTTAAAAATAATATTATACAGAATTGAACAGCAACTGCTATAAATAGTATGAGCTGTTAATGCATACATATGACAAATAAATAAATAAAAGAAAAGAAAAGAAATAAATAATTTAAAAGAAATTACAGGGTCCTAGAAATGCGGGCCTGAAATTACAGCCTCCTGTATTGTAAGAATGCCCTACTCAAAACAACAGCCTTATTGAAAATGCACATTCAATCTCTGCCAGCAGATGGCGCATTTGGAACTGCAGACATGTGTTTCCCTGGTAACAGCAGTACACAAAGCAGCTCAGCACCGGACTTTGAACGCGCAGCGCTCATGTTTATTTAAGGAAATCATAGCCTTTTGAAGTTTAATCGTGACACTAATCTGTTTCGCAATTCTGGTCTTCCCGTGCCTTAAATTTAAGACCTCTTAATCATAATTAAGACTTTCTTGTACAATTTAAGACTTTTTATGACCTTAGATTTGATAAACTAAATTTAAGACTTTTTAAGACTTTTTAAGGACCCGCGGGAACCCTGCTGGAAGCGAAGACAAGGGATCCTCTAGCCATGACGCAGATGGAGACTGGCAGACCCGCGTCGAGCCCACCACACAAATGGTGGGCTGAGGGTGAGCAGAGGGGCTGCCAGGAAACATCAGGGACGATAGATGGAGATAACAGAGGGAGGGTGTATGGGAAATCCAGGCAGGTAGGTAGTTCAGGGCAGGCAGTTCAGAGGATGGTGGAAGAAGAGGGGGCTTGTCTTCATATACATCCCCATAGAAATCGATCAAGTCCCGTTCCACATATATATCCTCAGTGAAATAGATCAAATCTTGTTTCATATCCCAATGTCCCAGATCCAGAGTTCCAAAGTTCACCTTTTGTGTTCTACAGAAAACAAGCAATTATTACAGGTTTGAAACAACATGCAAATAAAGATGACAGAATTAGCTCTGGGACTGCTTTGGAATGTTGTGTGTTACAACCCGTTGTCTAGGGGTTGGATGCGCGTGCGCATGTAAGTGACGGGATTCCAGATACAACAGATCACCAAAACACAAAACCATAAAGTTAAATCATTTATTAATGAAAATAGATAAGAAAATATATTTATATAAAGAAATGGAGCAATGGTTTCAGGGTGACCCAAGGCCAAAATAACAAACAAAATCCAATAGAAAATAAAGTCATATAAATAACCTGTAAATAAAGAAAATAAAATTACAGATAACTTCCCTTACTCCCTAAACGAAAACACATCGCAAAAACAATTCAAAAAAAATAAAAGGGCAGGTCACCCCTACGCTCCAAAAACTCAAGCAAACTAAACAAATGTCCTCCAAAACGAACTAGGGTTCGGGTTGTAACTCGAACCACAGAATAGATCTTATACAATATAAGTTAACAGAATGCGGACACTAAACAAATCAAAAGAAAACGATCAGTGATCCGTTGTAGCGCTGGAATCCGGAGCTCCTCACGCCACGACGCACATGCTTAAAAATGAGCTTGCCATGTTTCGAAAACGCCGCCCTTTTATCAGCTGACTCCAAGTTCATCAACCACGTGATCCATCGCTACGCCGGTACCTGTACACACACATACACATAAGCACATGCACATACACATACACAAAGCGAATCGCGCAGATGCGAGGATCGTAACATCCCCACAAACAAAGGAAAATCAACATAGTTGATTTTTAAACAAATTCAAAAGAACGAGACAATGCATCTGCTAATACGTTGTCCTTACCCTTTTTATAACAAATTTCCAAATTAAAATTTTGAACAAATGAAGACCAACGCATAATTCTTTGGTTTGTATTACGCATACGTGTCAAGAATACCAGAGGATTGTGATCGGTAAAAACACGCACAAGATTAGGATTTGATCCAACGTACACTTCAAAGTGCTGTAATGCCAGAAGCAAAGCTAATGCCTCTTTCTCAATTGTGCTGTAGTTTTTTTGGTGCGGTAAAAACTTCTTCGAAAAATATGCCACAGGATGCTCAACTCCATCAGCATCATCTTGCAGAAGAACTGCACCTGCACCCGTGGCACTAGCGTCAACGTCAATTTTAAAAGGACGTGAATAATCCGGAGCGGCCAAAACCGGCACACTACACAACAAAGTTTTAATAGCATTAAAAGCATGTTGACATGCAGCATCCCACACAAACTTTTGAGACAAACGAAGCAAGTCAGTTAATGGTAGAGCAACATCGGAAAAGTTTCGGCAAAATGCTCTATAATAACCAGCCATGCCGAGAAAACGGCGAAGTTCACGCTTGGTCTGAGGCACGGGAAAATCAACAATTGCCTGCACTTTTTGGGCAACAGGACGCACTTGTCCTTGACCAACCTGTTTCCCTAAATAAGTGACAGTGGCTTTTGCGAATTCACACTTAGACAGATTTAATGTAAGAGAAGCATCGCGCAAGCGTGTGAAGACAGTAGTCAAGGTGTCCACATGCTCTTTCCAAGAAGACGAATAAACCACAATATCATCCAAATACGCTTTACAATTCTGTACCCCTGCTAACACTGAGTTCATCAAACGTTGAAACGTAGCTGGCGCGTTTCGAAGTCCGAAAGCCATGACCGTATAGTTGAGGAAGTTATCAGGAGTGACAAATGCGGCTATCTCGGCTGCACGTTCGGTCAAGGGAACTTGCCAGTAACCCTTCAAGAGATCTAGCTTCGTCACAAACTGAGCCGAACCAACATTGTCAACACAATCCTCCATCAACGGTAAAGGAAACGAATCAGGCTTTGTAATCGCATTTACCTTACGGTAGTCAGTGCAAAAACGATGCGTTCCGTCGGGCTTCGGAACCAGCAAGCAGGGTGAACTCCAAGCGCTCGAACTGGGAACAGCCAAACCATTCTCCACAAGATATTTCACCTCAGACTCAATGATCTTTCGTTTAGTTGGGTTCACACGATATGCATTCTGTTTAATAGGTGGATGACCATGTACCTCAATATCATGTTTAACAACATTAGTCTGTGTTGGAACATCAGAAAATAAACACAAAAATGAATTAATTAATGTCACAACGTCTGCTCTCTGAACATCACTTAAGTGCAACAAATACGAATTCAAATCAGACAAGACTTCAGAGTTATTCAGTCTAACACTGGACGTGGGCATACTTCGCAAACACAGCTCCTCATTATCCTTGCCAGTGCAAGAAAGCGGCACCACAGAGATAGAAGCAGAAGGAATAATAGAGCTTTTCGACTCTTGTTCCTTTCCTCGCACAACATAACGTTTAATCATGTTTATGTGGCACACCCGAGTTTTTCGCCGACGATCGGGAGTACGAATGATATAGTCCGTGTCACTAAGTTTTCGCTCCACTACATAAGGTCCTGAGAATTTTGCCTGCAACACAGAGCCAAGAAGAGGTAACAAAACCAAAACTTGGTCTCCCTTCTCAAACGAGCGAGCTGTTGCACGTTTATCAAAATGTTCTTTCATTTTGGACTGAGCATCCGACAGAGCTGACTGAGCAAGTTCACAAGCTCTGTGAAGACGTTCCCGAAAGGAACTAACATAGTCCAACACATTAACAACAGATTGCCCTTCGGACAACCAGTTTTCTTTCAAAAGTTTAAGCGGTCCACGCACAGTGTGCGCAAAAACTAACTCTGCGGGACTAAAACCGAGAGACTCCTGGACCGTTTCTCTCACCGCAAACAGAAGCAATGGCAGACCCTCATCCCACTCTTTCTCTGACTCAGTACAATAAGTGCGTAACATGGTCTTTAAAGTCTGGTGAAATCTCTCCAGACTTCCTTGCGATTCCGGGTGATATGGACTTGAAACAATATGCTTAATGTGCAACTGAGTTAAAATCTGGTTGAACACACGTGACATAAAGTTTGTTCCTTGGTCAGTCTGAACAACTCTCGGAAGGCCAAATGTTGAAAAAAACCCAACGAGAGCTTTAACAATTGTTTTCGCTCTCAACGAACGAATTGGAATAGCCTCCGGGAAGCGAGTCGCAGCGCACATCAGCGTGAGCAAATAAGCGTGACCGGATTTTGTTTTTGGCAGGGGTCCTACACAATCTAAAACAATACGGTCAAATGGTTCTCCTATAACAGGGATTGGTGTAAGTGGCGCCGGAGAAATAACCTGATTAGGTTTTCCAACCATCTGACATGTATGGCAGGATCGGCAGAACTTCGACACATCCGAATTAATACCAGGCCAAAAAAAATGACGCGTCACGCGATAACGTGTCTTAGCTATACCCAGATGACCAGCAACCTTATCATGGGCAACAGATAATACTTGTTCTCGAAAACATTTAGGAACTACAATCTGAAAAATCGTGTCACACCCTGACTCATCTGCCACAAACGGCGTCCATTTACGCATTAATACTCCGTCTTCTAAGAAATAACCAATTGATTTAGTATCAATTACCTCTCTCGTGACAGCGACTTCCTTACAGTGAGTGAGAGACGGATCTCGTGCTTGTTCGGCGATAAATGACTTACGATCGACGGACAGTAACACGTCAATGGAATTAATTTCAGCACCAGTGCCAGGGGACAACGACTTCGAATCAGTCACTTCAGGCTGCAAGAGAACAGAATCCAGTGTGTCTTCATCCATCAAAAAACTGTCAGAAAGATCAACAACATTAGGAAATTTTCGGGACTGAGC
The DNA here is from genome assembly GCA_012976165.1 of Labeo catla. Lineage (NCBI taxonomy): Eukaryota > Metazoa > Chordata > Actinopteri > Cypriniformes > Cyprinidae > Labeo > Labeo catla. The sequence goes on along the minus strand of VONZ01001736.1, from coordinate 66,654 downwards.
TCGAGTGATAGCACAGGCAGGGAAGACAGTCAACACTGCCGCATGATCTTTATTTAAAACCGAAGGTTCGTTAAGTGGATTGTCCACAACTTCGGGAAGGGGATGGACCTTTCCACCTGCCAAGTCGTTCCCAATAATCATGGAAATTCCCTTCACAGGTAACTCCGATCGCACCGCTACCTTCACAAAACCAGTGATTAGTTTAGATTGAAGGTGCAACTTGTGTAAAGGAGCCTTCACAATTCCCATTTCAATGCCTTGGACTAATACATCTGATCCGCAATACGTTTCCTTTGAAAAGGGCAACGCACTTTGTAGAATAAAAGACTGCGCGGTTCCAGTATCACGCAACAGGGTAACAGGAACTTGATCCTTCACTAAACCAGTTAAGGAAATCATACCCTGACCAACGAAAGGTTCAAATACATCATCAATTTTTGGTTGTGATGTCTGACTGACAGTTCGTACGAAACCAACACTTTTCGTTTGTTTCAACTTATTTTTCTTTTTCAAAGTGGGGCATGCGGCAATCAAGTGTCCAATCTCGTGACAGTAGAAACATTCGCGAGCATCAGATTGTTCTGGTGATTTCATTAACTTGGAAGTCTTTAAATTCTTGTCCGAATTCATAAAATGAAACGGTTCACGCCGGCCAGAACTTAAAAACACATTCTTGTGCGTTAGAACAAATTCATCAGCACACACGGCGGCCTCGGCAAGAGTAGAAACTTTTTTCTCGTTTAAATAGACCACAATTTTGTCTGGCAACGAATTCTTAAAATCCTCAATTAAAACGAGTTCACGGAGCTGCTCGAAATTATTCGTTTTGCTGGACTGACACCACTTATCAAAGAGGACACCCTTTTCACGGGCATACTCAACAAATGTTTGATTGGCAGATTTCATATGCGAGCGAAATTTTTGGCGATAAGCTTCGGGGACAAGCTCATAAGCCCTCAAAACAGCACATCTAACCTTGTCATAATTTAAACTATCGTCAACCGACAACGAAGAACAAACTTCCTGAGCCTTTCCAATCAAACGACATTGCAACAAAAGAGACCACACTTCTTTTGGCCATCTCAAAGCTATAGCGATGCGCTCAAACGCACCAAAATACGAGTCCACTTCAGACTCTCGAAAAGGTGGCACAAGGTTAATTTGTCTACTCACATCAAAATCAGAAGAATTGGGCGAAACGGAGAACGAATTATCTGAGGTCTGATACGAATCTCGAGCATCTTGGGCTAGAACAGGTATGGTTCTAAGCGGACTAGGCGGGCGTTTACCAGCCTGCAATTCCAACTCACATTGTCTAAAACGCAACAACTGTGTAGTGTGCTCTTGACGCTTAACCTCCAAATCAAGCTGTTTGAGCTGGATAGCAAGTTGTAAATCAATAGTACTCAAACCAGCAAGTGAGTGCAGCACCTCACCGCTTACTCCCTGTTCTTCATCACTCGTGCCCACGTTCTCATTCATATCAATACCGTGAACAGATTCAGCTGCTGGTAACACACCTTGTTGAACCAACACGGTTAATATGACCTCACGCACATCTTTTTTTCGAGCGGTTTTAACTATTGGAATATCATAACTCTCAGCAATCAAATACAAATCGGCTTTACGACATAAAGCTAAAGCTTCACGCGAAGGCTTCTGTCGAAATTCCTCAACATTAAACTCCATAATTTTCCCCCCCAAACAAGAAAAATCTGCCAATCAAACATTTACAAAATTACCAGCAAAACGAAAAAAAGTATACGTACCGTCGGACGAGCCCCCATTTGTTACGACCCGTTGTCTAGGGGTTGGATGCGCGTGCGCATGTAAGTGACGGGATTCCAGATACAACAGATCACCAAAACACAAAACCATAAAGTTAAATCATTTATTAATGAAAATAGATAAGAAAATATATTTATATAAAGAAATGGAGCAATGGTTTCAGGGTGACCCAAGGCCAAAATAACAAACAAAATCCAATAGAAAATAAAGTCATATAAATAACCTGTAAATAAAGAAAATAAAATTACAGATAACTTCCCTTACTCCCTAAACGAAAACACATCGCAAAAACAATTCAAAAAAAATAAAAGGGCAGGTCACCCCTACGCTCCAAACTAAACAAATGTCCTCCAAAACGAACTAGGGTTCGGGTTGTAACTCGAACCACAGAATAGATCTTATACAATATAAGTTAACAGAATGCGGACACTAAACAAATCAAAAGAAAACGATCAGTGATCCGTTGTAGCGCTGGAATCCGGAGCTCCTCACGCCACGACGCACATGCTTAAAAATGAGCTCGCCATGTTTCGAAAACGCCGCCCTTTTATCAGCTGACTCCAAGTTCATCAACCACGTGATCCATCGCTACGCCGGTACCTGTACACACACATACACATAAGCACATGCACATACACATACACAAAGCGAATCGCGCAGATGCGAGGATCGTAACATTGTGAAGTAAAGTTTTCAAAGAAAAACACTGATAAAGTACAGACACTTGAAAAGTACTAGTAGAATAAAAATGCTTCACTACTGTCTGCCAACTGATCAACGCACATCAGATGTGATACAGAGTAAACACGAAAGCTCAAACATGCATGTGTGACACACTAGAACCATTTTAGTTTTGGTCACATAATATTTGCACTTGCATTTCAAACAATCAGTTGAATTTGAATGAAGCAATTAAATATTATTATAGTATTAATAATATGAAGGAAATGTTTCTAATATTTTACAGTAAAGCAACCTTTGATAGCATTCATTAGGTAAGCTGACCTACCAGTATTACAGCACTTATTAATCTAGGCCAATACTTAATTATAAATGATAAATGAACTAATACATGTTTAATATGTTAACATTACTTACTAAATTGTTTTCAATTCACTTATCTTTTGAGGCTGGTTATTTGTCAACTATGGTATCGATTCAGTATCAGTACTGAGGTATTAGATTCTGGTATCGTACCGAAGCCAAAATAATGGTATCAAGCCATCCCTACCCCTCAGTTAACACTTAAGTATCAGTCTTAAATGTGCAGTCAAGATGCACGCAGTCAACGGATGCACACAAGAAAACTTGTCCAAAGTTTTACATTATCAACCTATACATGTTCAGTGACTATGAGCTGCATTTCACATGGAACTGAAATGTTGGCTATCATGAGAAGTCCCTGCTGAAAAAAACAGCTTCAACCAGCTTAAGCTGGTCTGCCCCAATTTTCCTGACAAATAATGCGACAAATAAGTAATATGTCTACTTTTAATAATCTGCAGGACCACAAGGAACCATTAAAACTATTTTTATTTGATCTTACAGCCCCTTTAATAACAAATATTTACAAAATAATTGGAATGATTACAATTCTAAAACTATATTAACAATTAATGGTGAAGATGAACAATAACAGAATTCTAAACATATTATGCATTTTCATTTTTCTTTTCTTTTTATTATATCTTGTATTTTTTTGGGATATGTAATGCCCCACTTGTTTCTCCCTCTTCTCTCTCTTCTTTCAGGCTCCTCTTGTTTCCGCCAGTCACTGAAACAGACTTAAAAAATAAATAATTTAGATTATTAATTTTCAACATGTAAAACTACTTAAAAAAAAAAAAAACTATAGTGTCATGTCTTTGTTGCACATTTTCCTTTTTTTCCAGACACAGCCTGCAATAATTTAGAAACATGCCCCTGATAGTTGTTACTTTTATTGCTAAAATAAAGATAAAATTGATATATCCAAATGGAAGTGTATATATATATATATATATATATATATATACAGGGGTTGGACAATGAAACTGAAACACTGGCCAATATAGTGTTGGAGGTTTCATGGCTATATTTATGCAGCCTGGTGGCCAGTCTTTACTGATCGCACATTCCACCAATAAGAGCAGAGTGTAAAGGTTGACTATGTGCACCCAATAGCTCAAACATTGTACCCTGAAGGTGGTGCCGTGTATTAGGATGATAATGCACCAATACACACAGCAAGACTGGTGACAAGAGTGATTTGATGAACATGAAAGTAAAGTTAAACATCTCCCATGGCCTGCACAGTCACCAGATCTGAATATTATTGAGCCACTTTGGGGTGTTTTGGAGGAGCGAGTCAGGAAATGTTTTCATACACCAACATCACATAGTGACCTGGCCACTGTTCTGCGAAAGGAATGGCTCAAAATCCTTCTGGCTACTGTGCAGGACTTGTATTTGTCATTCCCAAGATGAAATAATGCTGTATTGGCTGCAAAAGGAGGCCAAACGCTATACTAATTGTGGTCTAAACCCAGGTGTTTCAGTTTCACTGTCCAACCCCTGTATATACACACACTTCCATTTTTTTTTCAGTAGGTGTTTAATTAATGTAGCTATTTTATTGATAAATTAGTATACATGGATGAATATGAATAGGAATATCTTAGCATGAACAATTTTTAGCTGTTTTTAGCTAAATTGACTATGGTTACAAGGGCTGCCTCCTGAGTTCTGATCATCAATTAACCATTAGTCTATCAAAATTTTATTAGATGCTTAATCATAGAAAAATAATCCACAGGAAGTGGTGAAGTCCATGATGTAATTCTGGCCCTTGACCCTGAGGGTGTCAGAAAAAAAACAGAAACTCCATGCTTGCTTCACAGACATGAAAAATGTATCTATAGAAAGCAAAATGTCTACTTTTAAATAAGCCAGTTAAAATGGAAAACAAATATTTTCAGATTGTGTAATCCATTCAAACGTGCACATCCACTGTAGAGATGACAAGTGTTATCGACTTTATCACTGCAGCCGAAAATACAGAAAACACATATTAATGAATTATTATAATGTTAAGGCAGTCTTCTTTGCTGTTTTCTTTACCTGACACATTCATAATCATTACTTCTGCCAGTGTTCTGAGGCAAGCTTTGTGTGTGCTTGAGCGCTGATGGACTATAGGCAATTAAAGGTTCATTATTATAAATTATATAGTTTATTAATATGCAATTAGTCGACTAATCTCTTAAAAATAAATGACTACTAGTTGACCAGAAAATTGTAGTCATGGACAGGCCAAATGGTTACATATAGTGCATGCATAAATGAATAGAAAAATTAAATTACCTCTCAACAAATAGATAACAGAAAACAGAAATCTTATCTAACAATAGAAGTCTTTACTATCAATTTCAGTTTAACACATACTTGTTGGATAAAACTTTTTTTATCCATGAAAGTATCCTGAAAGAAGTATCATAGTTACCAAAAAAAAAAAAAAATTATAAACTACATTTGAAAGTATATTAAAATAGACACAAAAAAACCTATATTTTAAATTGCAATAATATTTCACAACATTACTTTTTTTTATTTTTCAATTAATTTTCTGTATTTTTGATTAACAGAAGAGACTTATTAAATAAAAACTCGCTGCTTACGTTAACCGCTTTAACAGCACCGTTCAGAGTTTACGTGACAGTTTACATCCTCCGTGAGCGGATGACCGCGAGTTGCGAGACTTAAGTAACGTCACGCGTTTCATTTCGGCGCCCGTGTTAACAGATGACTGCTTGTGCGAATTTGATGTACATCATAAAATAATCACGAGAAAGTGTGCTGAACAACACGACGTTCCCGTGAATCACAACTGTTGTCAATGAAGCGTGTAATTATTACCGTAGGAACCCAGAGATTTTCCGCCTGTAGCCGCTATGAGGCCGGGGAATGTGTGAAATCCTCCCACGACCGCGCTCCTTAAACCCGGCACAAGTCTCCCTCGCGCCCCGCGGACGGAGGATTCGTTAATCTGCGATTACTGCGAATGTAGACACCTTAATACACTACTGCAGTTACCAAACATGAAAAATTAAAAGTGAAATAAATCACTTACTGCAGTTGTGAATCGTACTTATTGCTGCTCCCAAATGTCTACCGTTGAAGAAAATCCCGCCTCTGTAAATGTAAAATTTAAAGCATTATTCTGTACTTTTGCGTGAAACCACCACGTGATCCACGTGATCAGATTACGCTTTAAGCATTTCTTGTTAAAGATATTGTTTTTTTTTTCTCCTAGTGTTTTTTAATTGCAGGTGATTGTTATTTATTATATAAAGACTGTGTTTGTTTCATTTATATTTTGTGTAAAAGTCTAATACAGAGAAATAAAAATAAAACAGCTTACTATATTTGGTTGTACAACTATGGTGAATGTATTTCTTCAGACAATAATTTAATCTGATTTGAGTTCTATGCTGATTTGAGTATTTCACTCGAGAATACTCAGCAGCCGTTTATGAGCACTGTTTATTCATATTAAACATTTAAGCTAAAAGTTTTCAAATTGACTGTGTACTACAGTCTCCGTGCTCACAGCATCCCAAACACAAATATTTTCATTGTATGGCTTTCAGGGATTTTGGTATGGAGTTAGGGTAGGATTATAATTTTTTGGTTGTATTATATCACATTGTGTGTGTATAATTAGTACCATTTGTTGTTTTCTTATATCATCTGATAGAGTGTTTGGACCCAGAAGTCATGGAAGAGGAATCACCACAAAGATGAAGAGATCTGCAGACCTGACTGAGCCTGCAGGGGGCAGCAGTGGCAAAGATCAGGCTGACATGAAGGTTTCTTCTGAAACCACTGAGAGAAATCCCATGGGTAAAAGTCAACAGAGTATTTTAAACACATTACACTGAAGTCCAAAAAAAATGCTGGCTGCAGGTTTTTGCTTGTCATTTTGATTAAAAAAGACATTATTTGATCATGACTCATTAATTCAACAAAATGTGTTAAATAAAGTTAAATGCTAACAAATACCCAGTGACCCAAACAGCACATTTAGACAGTCTTACAAATGACACAATAATTATTCATGTTTATTCTGTGGTTAGAAATGTTTCTAATAGCTTATTATTTGTTTTAATCTGTTATCAGAAAAATAAAATAAAATAAAGTGAAGAAGATCAACAAAATCTGTGCATTCTTCTGAAGAAAATGGAAGGCTATGAAAAAAACCTTCCAAAGAAACAGAGTGGAGCCGATTGGGGTCTCAGCAGAGCCTGATTCAGAGCCATCGAGTGTCCCAGATCCAGACTGTCCTAAACCAGAACCTCAGGTGGATCTGGATGATGTGGAGCAATCGTGTGTCCCAGGTCCAAGTGATCCTGAACCAGAAACTGATGTGGATCTGGTTGATACAGAGCAAACCTCTGTCCCAGATCCAAGCTGCTGTAAAACAGAAAGTGAAGTGGAAACAGAGCTTTCAATGTTACAAATGTATATCCGTCAACGTGTGATCCAACTGCTGGATCGCCTGGACAAATGTATACTGTAATGGACACCAGTGTCTGAGGTCTGGCTTTATGTCTTCATAAGACATGAAGAAGTCTACAACATATATGACCCTGGACCACAAAACCAGTCTTAAGTCGCTGGGGTATATTTGTTGCAATAGCCAAAAATACATTGCATGTGTGACGGAGTGGTACAGTTATGAACACCAACCTTTTACCAGTAAGAAAATCCGACTACACCACCCTAGAAATTAGCTCTAGGGAACAATACTCAAACCCCAAAAATGGAGTAATTAAGCACACAGGTTCGGTTCCCTCATATAAGTAGGCAGGAGATGTGGGTATAATATAAAAATACAAATGTTTATTAATACAAGAATGTTTTAAAATGGACACTAAAATGTCAGAGAAACAACAGGAGATCCCACTTTAAATGGAAGAAAATGAAATTACAAAAAAATAAATGTAGGTAATGACACAAAATCAATTTTAAATATGAAAACAAAATAAAATAAATACCAGCAGGGCTGAGGCTCCCAACGGCAGGAAACAAAATGGAGTCTGGTTTTACAAGGGCACACTTTCACGCGCACACACACCAGGGTGCACTCAGATCACACTACCATACACTCAAAGTGGTACACAGCACGCAATAAAGAAGAACCACCACCACAAGGAGGAAGATCCGTTCACCCGTGGGACCCCAGCTCCTGCAATAAACCAGAAATAAATGAATAAACTATAACAAACAAATAAACACAATTAACTTAAAACAAAATACAACATAAACATCAATTAACTGATAAAGCAACTCCAAACAAAGGTGGGTATCAATACCACATAAGACTGAAAGAAAACATTAGGAAAAATCAAATAAATTCAAACAAAATCACAAAGCAACTTGAGGTCAGATGTAAACAGCATGCAAATCAAGTTGCATTAATAAAGGAAAAATAACATACAATAAAACAGCCAACACAACAATATATAATTGCATATATATATATATTATATATATATATATATAAAATTGTATGATAACCAAAAAGAAAAAAAAAACAAAACAAACTTGACTCCCACAAAATTTGTCAAAAGAAAATAAGGGACAAAACAAAAGTTATTTTCTCTCAATAAAATGAGATCGTCATATTCTCCATGTTGATGCACAAACAGGAAACTAAACACAATAGGAACCAGTCGAACAGTCCCCTTTTAACAACGATGATAATGGCGTCTGCACGACAGCGTAAACAGCAAAACCGTGGGATTGTGAGCAGAACGTTAGCAGCACAAAGCGGGAGACAGCAGTAAATACAATATAAAACGAGAGAACGAGAGGGAGAATCCGTCAAGATATCATGCAAAATAGAAAATGTACAGGCACAGGTCTATAAATCATGCCCACCTATAGCACCCTGGGGTACAGGAAACGCACCTGAGAGGCAAACAGTCATTAGAACCACTAAGCAGCGCCGACAACACACTGACACCTGGGGCCAGTTGCATAAAATGTTTAGACTAGTCTTAAAAGTTAGTCATCTAATTTCTTTCTATAAGACTGGTCAAAATTTGTAAAATTCAGTTACACAAAAACTTAGATGAGTCTAAGTTGAATCCAAAATATATGATTGATTACTCCTTAGTTAACTGCTAGTTGGTCAAAATAGTTCTTAAGACACTGTCTTAACATACAGGCTAAGTTTATGCAACTGGCCCCAGGCCAAAACGACACTGCAACCACCGTAAACAGGGGCACAAAGGGGAAAGTCGGATGTGACGCATCACGGGCAACAACCAATCAGCCCTTATATTGAGGATACTAGTCGCTGATAGGTAAATCCAGCTGACAGTCACCTAATTTCATTACACATGGGTCAAAATTATTATTTTTTTTATGCCAAAAATCATTAGGAAATTAAGTAAAGATCATATTCCATGTAGATATTTTATATTTTTCCTACTGTAAATATATCAAAACTTCACTTTTGATTAGTAATATTCATTGTTAAGAACTTAATTTGGACAACTTTTAAGGCGATTTTCTCAATATATATACATATATATATATTCAGTTTTACCTAAAGTGAATGTAAACAGCTGGGTGAAAATCAGACAGATCAGTTTATTAATCCATGCATGTCTGTTGATTTTAAAGTGACAGCAGCCTGATATACCTGCTGCTCTCTTTGTAATTTAATACTAATAAAACAACAACAAAAAAAGGAAAAAAATCACTCGCTTTAGACAGAATAGCTTTTGAAACATTTAATTCATGCAGTGATGAGAATGACATATAATGAGTTGTCAGAAAAATGTCAGTCCTTCTTGTGGTTGTTGATATTCACCAGTGGTACATTTTATAACATGAGTGTGCAGTTTTGAGATGCACCCTAATCTAGGCTGTTGTGATTTTGTGCAGACCTACAGCAAAGAACCGAGCCAAGCTTGAGAAGATGGGTGTTACACACATCTTGAACGCTACGGGAAGTAGGGAAGATCTTGAAGGAGAGATCAATACAAGAGAGGAATATTACCAAGACATTAACATCACTTACTGTTGTGTGGCTCCACTGGACGTGAGCTGGTTTGACATCAGCAAAAAAATGTGTTTTAGCATTTCAGAAAAACTGTAAAATGCAAACACAGGAATCGTTAAGCGGAACGTAATGCATGTGTTATCGAAAACCTGGTTCTTAGAAATTTAGAATTTCTTGATACCCAACCCTACAAGTGATAGACATTCATTTCCAACCAATTTAGGGCCCATACTTATAGCCCAAACGGTGCCCACATTGGCCCCACCTTGTTGACAGTGATGACATCATTTGCGTGTGTAGCACAATATGAAATCATACTCCTGTTGGACTTAAAGATTTATTATTCACTTTATTTTACCTATTTAAGGACTTCAAAAAGTCTTTGTTTTTCTCAGAGTACAAATAATTCGTAATAGTGTAATGTTGTCATCCCTCCACCAAGCTCTCCCCACTAGTCATCTCTGTTATCATTCACATGTTGTCATTCAGCATGAGTACATGCTCAGAGCATAAAATAAAAACACTGAAGCAATGTTGAAGTAAATGAAATTATTAGATAAAGTGATTATTGAGCATTAATGATGAACACCTGTTTATAATTAGCAGAATCACTGAAAGAAACAAACAGAAAAAAAAGCAGGGACAAGCAGAAACACAATCTATTCTGATACATTAACACAGTTTCACTGATGATCTATAATCAACAGTAAACCCAGGATAGAGCAACTGAGTGAATGTGGTCTGGACTGTGTGAATGAGGCTCATTGTGTCAGAGATGCTGTAAAAGGACAGAGTTCCTGCACTCACATCCACATACACTCCTATTCTGTGGCTGGACACTGCAGGAAGAACAGTTGATTCTCTATTATGTATATATAAGCATTCAGAAGGTGAGCAAAACAAACTCCAGGACTGATCATTATATCCAAACAAACACTCATTTACCCCGTCCCTTCCTGCTGATGCTCTTATATGACACTGATACACACACAACACCACTCCACTCAATCTCCCAGTAACAGCGTCCACACACACTCTCTTTACATAACACCTGAAACACATTAAATCTGTCTGGATGATCAGGATATGACTGCTCTGTGACAGTGTTAGTAATCACTCTGTTCCTCTCAGACAGACAGAGATGTCTGTTTACTGTGTTTGGATCCAGAGTGAGCTGATGAGAATCTGATAGAGATAAAACACATCAGAATTAGGAATTAAGAATCAGTTTGATCTTTTAATGTAGTTGAACTCTTCATGTTCAATGTATCGGCAGTATCTTATACGATTTACCAGATATTTTGTGCAAATCACAGTTCATATGATTGATCAATTATAAAATTCTTCTGTCATGTTTTCTATCAACAGGAAGAACATGAATACATGCAATGTTTATTTTATTATTATTTATTTTATAAATATAAAATTTATTTATTTTATTATTTTTTTGCTTGTTTTCTTAGTGACTTACATTGTATGAAGTCATTCCTGGTCCTGGGTACAATGCAGGTGAATGTGACTGTGGAAATCAACAGAAATACACAGTGAATTATCATGTCAAGAAAACTGATCTTGCATTCATTCTAATACGAGGCTATACATAATACTTAAATCATAGGTCTTCAACCCTGCATGCTCCTGGGGACATGCCCTGCATTCCAATGTTCATACTATCCATCTTAAATAGTATGTGAGATTAGAATAAGTGTGTCCGAAAGCAGAGTATGCTGAAAAGATTATGCAAAAAGTCTATTTTGGGTAGATTTTCTCAGGTCGAAGTGTGGATCCATGCACACTCTTATAACTAATCTTGCCCACAATCCATTGCTCTTTGGTGAAGGATTCATTCTAGAACTACAAACATAAATGATACATGTAAAACGTTTTTATGATGTTGTCTGGTTATCCTGGACCTCTTAGTGGAATTTGAATCTTTGGTTTCAACAATGTTTTGTTAAAATCAATTTTTCTGATTCGCTCTAATACTCTACAGCAGAGATAGGCAACATCGGTCCTGGAGTGCCAATGACCTGCAGAGTTTAGCTCCAACCCTAATCAAACACACCTGAGCAAGCTAATTGAGGTCTTCAGGATTATTAGGGCTACAGGCAGGTGAGGGTTTCTTTCAGGGTTGGAGCTAAACTCTGAGTAATGTCTCCATTCGCTCCTTCAGTTAACAAGGGTTACAGATGTAACCTAGACGTTCCCCCCAGTTGGTCACGTTCGACGTTACGTTGAGTGACGTATTTGGGGTCTCCTCTGGAAAATGCCACAATCCTGAACTGCGTTACATGATTGAGGTACAAATGCTGATAGACAAGCGTGTCAGGACCAATGGAGCTCAATATGTCACGCCCTGTAAGCCAGATAACAGGCCCACCAGGGGTGGCAGGTATCTGAAGCAACCGTTGGGGGGCGGAGCACGATGACGAATATTGAGGTCATGTGGAAACTGAGTGAATAGAATATATCTAGGCTATAGATATATGGAGGGGAAATACAGTGGAATAAACTGTGAAAAATACTGAGACATATGCCACAACCGGAGTGGGCGAAGGAGACCCCCTACCGGACACAGTTCAGACTACTCCGTCCTGTCCCGAACTGTGCGGCAGTGGAGGACCCAGAGTTCACCAAGAGGAACAACTGGGAGAAGGCACAGATATGTAAGCAATGGTGCAGCAAGCCGACACAGAGCTGTCCTCCCGCAAAATTACCTGATTTTACCTTAACACACAAGAGGGCACAGACTCTACGCAAAGATTATTGAATTTATAATAATTGAAGCTCTACAGATGCCTGCTAGAGAGGTGCCATGTACCAGCTACCAGGAGAAGGTGAACTCCTAGGGGGGCAGAGCTTGCTAGTTTACCAACTGATCTCTGAAAGGAGTGGTGGGAACCTTGTGCACATAACCAGGCCGGGGTCTCAAGGTCACGTGAGAATCAGGTGGACTGAATTCAAGGCATACTTTGTGGACCAAGAATGTGTGCAGGTCCCTCACCCTCTTGATGGAAGTGAGCGCGATCAGGAACGAGGTCTTTAGAGACAGGTATTTCAGCTCAACTGATCTATATGGATCAAAGAGAGCTTTCCGTAGACCTAGGAGGACCACGAAGAGATCCCAAGAGGAGGTGAGGTGCGGTCTGGGAGGATTTATCCTCCTAGCACCTCTTAGTAACCTGATGATCAAGTGATTCATGCCCTGTTCCTCCCCTGGGGGTGGGGGTGCAGATGTTAGATTTCCCCAAAGAGCAATCTCCACTATGTTCAGGTAACCTGTGTCAGGGCCGCTTTGCAGTCTTGTGAGTGTTTTTAGCGGGACCCTGAGCAGCGGGCTGCACCGCTCTCATGTGGCTGGCTCAACGCCCCAGCTGAGGGGTTGCCTCCTTGGATGTTGGCTGAGGGTTTGCCTCCTTAGATGTTGCAGGGGGCAGAGCAAGTGTAGAAACCACAGGGGGCGCCCTTGGCTGTGAGCAGGTGGAGGCCTGGCACCTGTCTGCTTGGTGGACTCACACCGGGGCAAGATGTGCTTAACCTCCTGTGGTCGACGGTGGCGCTCGTGACGCCAATTGCATCTTTTAAAGAATAAAATGCTCAGCCATTTTTGATCTTACACATAAGAGTAATACATCATTTAAATCTGTAAAGGGTGTACTTTTATTTGTGTACACTCACAATATCAACAAAAAATTATGCTTTTGCAAAACAAAGAAAATAAACAGGGTGCGCATTCAGCAGACTCAGTCTCCACACATATCTTATTAAAATGCGTCATTAAAATAAACTGAAACTCAGCGAATACGTGACACAGACATGAGAGATATATCTATAGCAAGCTTGATATTTTTACTTTTAGACGAAAGCCCCTCTAACCAAAAACAAATATTGCTTCATTATTGTTAATTAGATAACACCCACAAGTTACTTTCTATTTTCATAATATAATCCCCACGTGAGGGCACACGCCAAATGTATACGCCCACATTACAGTAAACAAAGCGCAGAGACTTGTCTTCCAAGTTCATCTGGACTACTTGTCCTTTCTGGAAGAAGATGCACTGTGAGGAATAACACTTACTTCAGAGGAAAAAAAATGACAATCCATTAGAGGAGATATTTTCATGAGTAAGTCTTTGTTTTATTAGCCTGCTTGCGTTAGTTGTTACTGTGTTACTGTGACAGAACTTGTACACATTTTACTAGTTAGACTTTTTCAACCTATCAATCTTTTTCAATCTTTTTAAATTCCTGACTACAGCAAGTGAAACATTAAGTATGTTTCATTTCATTGCATCTAAATGTGTTACGATGCCAGGATGTTTTTTAATGTTCGATACTATGGAAAACAATGTGATATAAAGGTAATAGTGTTTACACTTACACTTAACAATAATAATATAGTTTCCCAGACATAAAGGCCCGGTTTCACAGACAGGGCTTAGACTAAGCCAGGACTAGGCCATAGTTCGATTAGGACATTTAAGTCATTTTTATAAATGTGCTTAGAAAAAAAACATTACTGGTGTGCATCTTGAGACAAAACAAAGGCACTGATATATTTTAAGATCAATCAGTGCAAGTTTCTTTCAGCTGAAACATCTTAGACTTACATTTTAGTCTAGGACTAGGCTTAAGCCCTGTCTGTGAAACCGAAGGAAAATGTTTTTTTTGTTTTGTAAAATACATACAAAGCATGCTTATGTTTATGACTTAAAGATCATATTATTTAGTTATATTAGGTATTTATTTATCGTATAACAATAGGATGTAATATGAGTGTTTGTATAGACCATGTTTATTAAGTTGGCTTGAGAGAGCCAACTTACTGAAATCCGACTTAAACTTATAGTTATTATTATTCTTCTGAGACTAAAATTATCAACTCTAACTCGTCCTAGAGCTTTAACTCTTAAAAAATTCAGAACTCAGCCCAGATCTTCAGACTGATCTGACTGGGTGTGCTATATCTTTTCTAACTGATCGGACTTACGATTTTCCTAAAAATGGCGATTAAATTTGGGAAAAATCCCATAGACTTACATTGACGGAATGTTCAAATGAGCAACACTTTTCAAATTCCAACTGTCAAAACTCCCAGAATCCTTTGAGACTCAATCAAACTTCCCTTCTATGTACTATTTCTAATCCATTCAAACTCATCTATCTATCTAACCATTACTATCTATCTATCTATCTATCTATCTATCATCTAATCATTACTATCTATCTATCATCTAACCTTACTATCTATCTATCTATGGCTAGCAACCAGAAACATGCTAGCAACTTTGCTAATCATGCTAGAAACATGCTAGCAACTTTGCTAATCATGCTAAAAACATGCTAGCAACTTTGCTAATCACGCTAGAAACATGCTAGCAACTTTGCTAATCATGCTAGAAACATGCTGGCAACTTTGTTAATCATGCTATAAAACATGCTAGCAACCTGTTAATAATGCTAGAAACATACTAGCTACTTGCTAATCATGCTAGAAACATGCTAGCAACTTTGCTAATTATGTTAGAAACATGCTAGCAACTTGCTAATCATGTTAGAAACATGCTAGCAAAATGCTAACAACTTGATAATCATGCTAGAAACAGACTAGCAACATACTAGCAACATATCTATCTGTTGATCGATAATCTGACCATTACGATCTATCTATCTATCTATCTATCTATCTATCTATCTATATCTGTCTATCTATCTGACTGATTGCCTTCAAACTTTAAAACTTCAAAATACTTCAGACTGAAAACTTAAAACTTCTTACATTTGTTAAACTTTTTAAACTTTTACAAATTTTCTGGTCCGGCTTTCTTAAGCCAACTTAAAGTTTGTCTTGACGAACTTTTTTTATCTAGTTAATACTCTGTTCTTGAATAAATGTTTAACGTGATAAACAATAAGCATTAGTTTCTCAAATATAAAATGTCCTTCAGTACAAATGCGTGAGTCTATGACTACAAAATCATACACTATATATACACAATATATATGTTTTCACAATATACACTTACGTTGTTTGTTTTTTAGTGATCTGATACCTCCACAACAGATGACTCCTGTCTTTCAGTCAAGTCTCTGAAAACTGTTTTTAGAACTGAGAGTGCTGTACCAACATCAGATGTTTATCTACACTGATATTCTAGTGTAAAACAAGTTCATTGACTACTGATGATGAGTTTTGCAAGCACTTAAATATCCGGTATGATTTACTTTTGTCACTTGTTGAACAGAATTCAGAAAACCGTTTTTCAGAAACTACACAAAGTCTGTTCACATCTCTGTGGTTAGATCAGGGTGCTCAGTAATGTGTATTTGACCTTCATTATGTATATTTTGTTTATACTGTGTTGTAAATAAAGTACAAGTAATCTAAAACTCCATTTTTTTTAAATCTCTCATTGTTTCTTACCTGTCACAGTCTCATTGATGGGCCATTAGGGAGGGCTCTTTGTCTCTCAGGTGTGAATTGCTAAATATTCGTGGGTCATTTCCACTCCTTCGCATATTCCCTTTCGATCACAAAACACGTCTTAGAAAATTTACAGTAATATATTGTTTTCTCTGAACAAGGGAACGAGATGATTTTCACATCATTTTGTAGAAAAAGCTCTAGACCGCCAGATCTAGTTCTCAAAAGTCTTGTGAACTAGTGTTCTGAATGTGTTTCATGGCCTTATTTCAGTGACTTAAAACATTTAGTTTTTCACTAACCATGCATAAATGTTGTCTTCTCAAAAACACAAATGTACATACGTGTTGCTTACATATTATTGTAGCCCAATTTGTGCTGATTACAATGTAATCAGACTTTAGCCATTAATATGTTTTTAAGATACTGAAAAAAGCACAAATGTCAGGGCATGTCAAAACTTCTTCAGGGCCCCAAAACACCGTCAGACCCTCTGTCTGCATCTGTACTGCCAAGAACTGCTGAGCAAAGTCCTTGACTGTGTCGCTAAACAGGCCGGTCTAGGAGATGGGTGCATCAAGAAAGCACACTTTGTTGGCGTTAGCCATTTGCACCAGGTTCAGCCACCACTCGCCAATTTTCATTGGCCTTTTCTCTTTAGCTCAGAGGTGACTGGGCTCCCAAGTGAGACCCCAAATACGTCACTCGTCATAACGTTGAACGTGACCGACTAAAGGGGAACTCCCAATCATGTATGCAACCCACACATTTGACTATCATGACTTAATTATTCATTGTGTATGTATTTGAATAACTACTGAATAGTTTATAGGTTTAAATTTGTGTTTGGTGTGTGAGTTTTTGCATCGCTCTTAGCCATTGCTGTTAGCCATGCTTTTTGCCATAATTTTTGCTGCTCCTTTTTTTTTGTTCCTTGTCAATAACTAGAGCTAAGCAGTTTTAGGTTTTGGCCATCAAAGTGGGTGTTTCAAAAGTCTCTAATTTTACTGTGTTTAGCAATTATAGACCGGTTATAAGGAATGCTCTCAAAGCTTTTTCAGATATATTTTATATGAGTTAAATGACTCTTCACTCTTAAATGAGTTCATCCTCATGGGTGATTTAAATTGCAACTGGGTCTAAAGGACCTCAGATTGTTTTAAAGAATTCTGTGACTTCTTAAGCCTTGCACAACTCATTAATGCACTAACAAGGCTAAATCTTAAAGTGCAACATAAATCTACTTTACTGGATTTAATCATAACAAATGCTACTCATAAATTTACTTCAAATGGCATATTCTGTAATGATATCTGTTAGCACTGTATAATTGCTTGTGTCCGGGATACAAAAATTCCTAAAGTAAAACCCTTAGGAATATTAGATATTTAAGCAAGCAGGAGCAAGCTTTTTTTCTATATCATCTATATCATAGTGATCTTAGAAGAGTAACTCTATACAGGATGTTGAACTGGCATGGGAATATTATAATCAATGTCCATCTCTAATAAACATGTTCCAATTAAGAAGTTCAGGATCAGTGGTAGGGATAATCCCTGGTTTTCAGATAGTCTTTCAGAATTAATTAATTAAAAAAATAAATAAATAATGAGCACAGGCTAGATTTATAAACACCCCTGCTGATTGGTCTACATTCAGAATACTGAGGAATAAATGCACATTGATTATTAGGAAGTCTAAAGTCTAAGAGTTTTATTTAAAGTCACTGAGAATTTAAATAATCCATGTCAGGGACTCATGTAGCCTCTAGTCTTCCTGAATTTATTCAGGTTGCCTTAGATAAAATGAACAGTAAAGTTACTATGATCAACCAGTTAATAAAATAATCATTTTTTTACATGCTAGGTCTGCATTTGACAGTTAAAATGCAAATATAACTGTCCCTTGTTCTGTGATTATACCAGCGATTGGAAACCTGGTTGTGTTTGTTTTCAAACCTGTTTCAGTAAATCAAATTTGTAAAGCATTGAAAGGCATTGATAATTAAATATGTCTAGGCCCAGATAACATAGACCCTTATCTTCTAAAATGGAGCGGATGTTATTGCTGAGCCAGTTACTCATATTTAATCTAATCTTCAAATTATTAATCAAATTCTTTACCTAAAATTTGTAAAGCTGCTTATGTTCTACCCATTATTTAAAGGTG
Organism: Labeo catla; assembly: GCA_012976165.1. NCBI lineage: Eukaryota > Metazoa > Chordata > Actinopteri > Cypriniformes > Cyprinidae > Labeo > Labeo catla. Next base: position 48,217 of record VONZ01001736.1, on the reverse strand, counting down.
GTGATCCCTCAGACATGAACAACTATCGTTCCATCTCCAAACTCTCAATTTTGGCCAAGATTCTTGAATCTCAGGTAAACTTACAATTAAAGCAGCTTTTATTTGATAATATTTAAAACTCTTTTCAATCTGGTTTTAGAACTGGCCATAGTACCACTACTGCTGCTACGGTAGTGTTAAATTATATTATTGGTGCCCTGGATAAAAAAAAAAACAGCACTATGCAGCATTATTTGTGGATCTATCCAAGGCGTTTGATTCAGTGAATCATGAATTGCTGCTAAACAAACTTTCGAACATCGGTTTCAGACTGGGGACATTGAAATGGTTTAGAAATTATTTGGTAGAACAGACCCAGTGTGTTCATGTGGAGGATCTCAAATCTGATTTTCTTGATATATTTAAGGGGTTTCCCAAGGTTCCATTTTGGGACCTATTTTGTTTTCCATTTATATAAATCATGGGTGTCCAAAGTCCAGACCTGCAGGCCAAATGTGGCCCGTGGATGAATTTCAAACGGCCCACAGCTTGTGTACTGAAATGTATTATATGTGGCCCGCCATGTATCACTTTTATATAATTTTTCCCTTTTTATTATTAATATTCACAAACGTGCTCACTGTATTATAAAATATCTGATATTCCGATTCTGAAATGTGTGCAAGTAAATGTATTTGGAGGGTTAAACACTTTTATAATGAGCATGTTAGTTGATCCATGTTAGTTCGCGCTGAATCCGAGCTGTGGGATTTACAAAACGCAAATTCATCCTCTCCTCCCGAAAAACATTAAAGTAAGTCTCTGGTGAGCTTGGAGAAGAGCAGAGTAAACTTTATAGTTACCTACACAATGTGTATATCATATCAATAAAACATGTGGTCAGATAACATTTGTAAGGATCATTATTGCCGCTGCCATAGACATTGGCGTGTATTTTGATCACGTGACACGCTGAACGTTCGAATCACACCGATTGTACGCTTCAGGAACCAGCCAAGAATAATCACACTAGTGTGATCGTATGCATGAAAGGGTTAAAAGAAGTCTCTTCTGCTCACCAAGCCTGCATTTATTTGATCTAAAATACAGCAAAAGAAGTAATAGTTGTGAAATATTTTTACAATTTTAATTAACTTTATTTTATTTGAATATATTTTAAACTGTAATTTATTCCTGTGATCAAAGCTAAATTTTCAGCATCATTTCTCCAGTCTTGTGTCCCATGATCCTTCAGGAAACATTCTAATATGCTGATTTTCTGCTCAAGAAACATGCTTATTATTATTATTATTATTATTATTATTATATTATCATCATCAATGTTTAAAACACTTTTTTCAGGATTCTTTGATGAATAGAAATATCAAAAGATCAGCATTAATCTGAAAAATTATGTAAAATTATACACTATAACATGCAAAAGCTTGCAAAGAGTCATGCTTTTAACTGATCAAAAGTGATGATAAAGACATTTATAATGTTACAAAAGATTTCTATTTCAGATAAATGCTGTTCTTATGAACTTTCTATTAAATCAAAGATGAAAAAATTCTACTGTTTTCAACATAATAATAATAATAATAATAATAAATGTTTTTTGAGCAGCAAATCAGAATATTAGAATGATTTCTGAAAGATCATGTGACTGGAGAAATGATGCTAATAATTCAGCATTGAAATCACAGGAATAAATTACATTTTAAAATATATTCAAATAGAAAAGTAGAACAGTTATAAGTAGTAAAAATAGTTCAACATTTTACTGTGTTTGCTGTACTTTAGATCAAATAAATCCAGGCTTGGTGAGCAGAAGACACTTATTCATTAAAAATCTTACTGTTCAAAAAATTCTATTATAATTCTTAAAATTTTACCCTTTAAAAACAAGATTGTGAAAATATTTACAGATTATATACACACACACACCTATAACCTATAACACAGGCGGTGAAAGAGTATAAGATTGCATTTTAGTCACTGGAAGATGCTCTGGTTAGTTTAAAATTTGTTTTAAATTCACAGAAAACAAAGTTATGATTTTCTCAAAAGCTCAGTCACAAGTACTTGATAATCTTATATGATCTTAAAATAAAAGTACTTAATAATCTTTACATCTGGAGGTAAAATCATTGAAAGAGTACCTTCTTACTTAAGTACTTGGGCATTTGGATTGATGATTAACTTTTATTTAATATACATATTGCTAATTTAATCAGGAAGCTCAAAATGAAGCTTGGCTTTTATTTTAGAAATAAATCTAATTTTACTTGTAATGCCAAAAGGAAACTTATAGAAGCTACCTTTCTAACTGTGCTTGATTATGGTGATATATTATACATGTATGCGGCCTCCTCCATCTTAAAAAGCCTTGATTCAGTATACCATGCTTCACTACATTTTATTACAAATGCAAAATCCCGGACTCATAATTGCATTCTATATGAGATGGTGGGTTGGACATCATTAGCTATCTGTAGAAAACAGCACTGGTACATTTTTATCTATAAAGCAATATTAGGTAAACTTCCAGCTTGTCTTTGTACCCTTACCAAAAAGAAGTATTCTTCAAGTTTATTTTAAGTATGCTTAAGTAAAGTTCAAGTATATTTTTAAGTATATTTTATGTAGTAAGTATACAAATGTCAGCATACCAGTAGCATACTTTTAAGTGTACTATTTTAATACTCCTTGGGATTAAATTGGCCCACTTTCTAGTATATAAAAGCATACTTTTAAGTATACTTCAAGTATAACAGTAGTAAACTTTCAGTACACAACTAGTTTATATCTAAGTTTTCAGTTTGTACTGCAAGTATACTAAAAGTGAACTAATAGGTATACTGATAGTTTACTAATTAAATACTTTTTTATGCATTTTAGTGCACTTTGAGGTATAGTCTCAGTAAACCAGTTTAGTTCAGTCATTTTATACTGCAAGTATATATTTTTTCTTTTCTTTAAGTGAACTTTAAATCATACTTTAAGTATACTACTATGTCCCTATTTAGGTATTAATTTGTATATATTTTGTTAAATGAATATCTGAACTAAACATTATGAATAACTTAGTCTAATATGTAGACAACATTGTCTTTGTTTGTAAAAAAAATTACAAGATTAAGATATCCACAGAATTGATATAAGTGTTTGAAAGTATCTAGGCCTCAAAACTAGATACACAACCCTCAAGAACGGTGGCAATCAGAAAATACTAAAAAGATGAGATCTTTACATCACAGTACAACAAATAACTAACAATAATGACAAAACAACAACAAAAAATTTAAATGAAGTCAGCAAACAGCAAAACAATAATCCTATAAAAGTAACTAGACAATTTATTCATGCTGCAATGCATGCTGGGAACTTACAAAGCCTTAAAATTTCAACAATATGAAATGTTCAGACAACTGTGTTTGACTAGTTGGGACAACATCTGTGGTACTTTTGTTGGTCTGACAAGGGTTTTTATATAGTTTCAAGAAAATAGCATTTTTTAGTATTTGAGACTCAAATACGAATGTTTCGTAAAATGAAAAATATGTATTTGTGTTTTTTACAGTGTGAAAGCATCTGTTTTGGTTTCTTCTTCACTTGTGTAGTTCGGAAATTCTGTACAGAAGATGTGTAATAGCATCTCTCATGTATAACAATGAAAACACTGATTCTCAGAGCACAAGTATAGCTCAAATATATTTAGACTTTTTCTAAGTATAAGTCAAGTATACTTAAATGTCATTTTAAGTATATTTCTGATAAGTATATAAAGCACATTTCTATGAAGTGCATAAAAAGTAGACTAAATGTTTACCTTCCTATTTTTAGTTAAAAAAAAAAAAAAGTATACTAATAGTATTATGCACACTGGGCATGGAATAATTTGCAAAAAGATCTAAAATGAGATATTTTTGTGTCTGTTGGTGAATCAGAAGGCATCATAAAGAGAGTGGTATTGGAAGCTTGTGATGACGATTTGTCAACTTGTAAGTACGAATGTCCTACGACTTGAACGCAGCATTAGCTCCAACCTTATTAAAACACACCTGAACAAGCTAATCAAGGTCTTCAGAATTACAAGGGCTACAGGCAGGTGGTGTTTTTTCAGGGTTGGAGCTAAACTCTGCAGAACATCGGCACTCCAGGACCATTGTTGCCTATCCTTGGTTTTAGACCTGGGTATTTTATGATAGAGACTCATTCTGAGAGCTGATAAATGTCTAGGACTTTACCTCTGTCAGAGAAATTTTTGAGCTCCTTTTTGCAGAATTCCTCTAGTTTGTCTCTCAAACGATGAACAGATTCTCTCATGCCATTATAAGAGAAGAGGGAACTGAAGAGATTGTCATTTGCATGTGTCATTTGTTTGGAAGATGCTGAGAAAGACTGGAAAATCTGCAGGAAAAAAAAAAAATTCAAAACTCATTAGCTCATTTCATCTCATTTAATTTCTTGGATTAACATTAAGGATATGGACAGCAGCTAGAAAAATAAGCGGAGTCACTTTAAGAGACAATGCACCCAATATAATGATATACATCAGATTTCTTTCTCAACTATTAACCAACAGTTTTTCAATGATCTCGCCAAAATGGGTATTTTGACATAATTTTGTATTTTTCAGTTCAAGAGCAAGAAGAGTCAAAGAGAGCACAGTTCGGTGTTTGTCTGATACACGGCTCTCTGTACTTAGTTGAGTTCTTTCACATCTTGTTCTTGAATGCTTTAAATTCTTGAATGTTTAAAATGGCATGGCCTGAAAACACACGCCATTGATAAGCTTTCATGATGATGCGTAGCAGTGGCCCATCAACTGTCCTTAGTGTCTTTTTAGGTTTTTTTTTTTTTCAGGCAAAAATGAAACTGTCACAAATCTTTTGCTATGTGTTTGATTACGCACAGGCAAGTAGCCAGTTTAAGCTACAGCAATCTATTACGCCACATTAAAGAGCACCAAAGTATTGTTTATTGCTTTAATTTCCTAATAAAATGGACAGAATTTGAAATCTGAGACTTTGTTTCATATCCAAAATAACAAAGCACAAAGCTTTTGTGATTTATTGGATGGAAGGCACCCTATGTACTGTTCATTCATCAACTAAAAAAAGCATAGACCAAAAGATCGATTGGTATTTAAGAATTAATATTGGTTCATAAAAATGAGAATCAAAATCGAGAAATCAAATTTTTTTTTCCCCAGTCCTAGCGTATTTTGTCGCATTTGGTGGGTGTGGTATTGAACAAGAAAAGTGACGCACTGTCTCTGTTTTTTCTCTTCAAAATAAATTTTAAAAGCCTATATCATCCTGTAGGTTCATGATTAAAAATGAAAATGTGAACAAAAATAAAAGCAATTACATGTGTTATTATAATTAAAGATGTCAATTAAAATGATGGGTAATAATAGATTATGACAGATTTTTTACGACTCTGACTGTCAGTAGCCATAACGCCCTGCAGTGACCCCATTTACACTTGTGCAGTGTAAATAGGGTCAGTTCAAATGGCAGTGCGGAGCACGAGTGAATGCGATCATTCCTTCCTCTTTACTACTAGTTTTAACGTGAAATAAAAATTTTATCATCTTAATTAGAGTTTTAACCATGGAAAGAAATCAATAAAACAGCTTCTAAAGAAAATGTAATGTAGCATTTCATTCACCTGAGGCAAGTCATCAGTGTCCACAGCTTGTTAATTTCCTAGAGAAATTAACTCTAGAGAACATTTTGCAAAATATTAGACTATATACTCATTATCTTTTACTTATTTTAAAACTTATTTGATATTTTACCTTTTATAATGTGTTAATTATTTCATGTATGTTTAAATTGATCTGTTATGAAAACAAGGACAGCCACTGTGTAATTTAATATATTTCAACAACCAATAGAATATTTATAATTTATATGTTCATTTAAAAACTGCATTATGTGCAATTTACATGTTTGCAAACATTTTTTAAGTTGAGTGTTGATTATTAGATTTAAAAATAAGTACTAATTAAATTTAAGTTACCTCATACTAATGTAAAAGGGCTCACTTTAGTTAGCATAAGCTGAGGTAAATTTTATCACTGAGAACATTTTAATTGGGCTTGTAGCCCAAGGTATGAGACTGTTGGTCCGACCCTGCTCATTGTTAGCCCTGGCTTGCATTGGCACAATAGAGAATAGTGGCTAACTAAGTGCTGAAATGGCTGGGACACTGTATGTGGTTCTCAACACAAACGTAAATGACTGGATACAAGACAACTCCTTTTACATATATGGGGAAGTGGTGCATGTAAATTCCACTCGCCAATTATCAATGGCATTTTCTAAAGTATCAGAAGTGTTCGGGGCTCCCAAGTGCAACCCATAGCGTCAGTATATCTTGTTCCCTCCATCAGTGTATGGAGGTTAAAATAGTAATCAAGAATTCCTGACAACATTGCAGTCCACTGCTCCCTCTATTATGAAATGTAAGTCTACTGTCACAGCGGGATCTCAGTAAAGTCCACTATGATCTTGTTCTTCTAGATGTTACCTGAAGGAAATTGACGTGATCCTGTGTTTGTGAAAGCTGCTTCAGCTCAGCGTCTCTCCTCCTCAAATCATTGATCTCTTGCTCCAGTCGCTCCAGTTGTTCTTCAGCTTGACCCACCACAGTTTTTTCCTGATCTCTGATCATCTGTATGACTTCAGAGTGTCTTCTCTCAATGGAGCGTATGAGCTCAGTAAAAATCCTCTCACTGTCTTCCACTGCTGTCTGTGCAGAGTGCTGTTAAGACACACATCATAATCACACTATGGCCGTCGGTAGGAATGAAAGATAAGAGTTCTGAGGCGAACTTCTCTTCTTCTCCAGACTCACCTTATGAGACTGCACAGCCTCTCTCAGCTGCTGAAGATGATTCTCTCTCTGCTGGATTCTCTGCTGGAAGCTTCTCTGCATCTCCTTCATCTGCTGCTGGAGGACAAACCAATAACAGGAAATGTCATTTAAAACTCCTGCCACCAGAATAAATGCGAATAGTCGATTTGAAAGATTTAGCATAGCAAGGTTATTGAAGGATTACTCAATCTAGAATGTTTCTAATGACACTAGAAGGTTACCTAGCCTACACTGACATAATGATACTGATTTAGCAAACATTCACCATGTGTTACATACAATTTAGCAGCTGAATATTAGCACAAGAAAAATAGAAGTCTTTAAAAATGTCATTGGTAAAATCAGAAAGAAATTCAAATTAATGGTGTTGAAAGTGTTGAAAATAAGATAAACAAGGTAAAGTATTCCTTTCACCTGTGGACATAAAATCTGAATATCATGAATTTATCAACCTCTATCTAATTTGAAGTTTTTTTTAAATATCCATATCATTATCATAATTAAATGTAACAATTGTTTTCATAAGTGCATTATATCTCGTACATTGAATTTAATTATAAAAGTGTTCTAAAAGAAAGTCATATAGGATTGGAATAACATGAGAGTGAATAAATAATAAATGTTCATTCTGGGTAAACTGCTGCTTTAATTTCATTGCTTTTTCTTTGTCCTTTGTCCTGCAGTTGATACAGTGTCATGGATTTTATGTTGATCCATTGTACACAACACACATTAACATTTCTGGTGAGTGCTACAAAAACCTCAAGGACCTTATCTTGTTTCAGGCAGATCATCTCCTGCAGTCGTCCAGTGGCATTAGCCACTTTGTGTGGTCTATATGAGTAAAACTCTTCATGAAGATCAAAATGAGCTTGACAGTAAGACTCCACACACACGAGACAGGACTTGATGGCTTTGTATTTTCTTCCAGTACAGACGTCACACTGCACATCTCCAGCTTCTGCCATTTTACTGCATGAATACAGAGAAAGACAAAACAATGACAAGCTTACATCATCTTTTAAAAGTCACCCATATTTAGTAGAAGTATTGACCTGGAAGAGCTTAGACTTTGTTTCTGTAACCTGCATTTTTTGCATGTGTTTTGCCCCAAAAGCTCAAAATACAAAAAACTTCTGTATGACTCCACAGTGGTGAGTCTTTTCCTCTGTTGTTTTATTAAAAAGAGCCATGTGTTTATGGTGTGTGTCTACCATCATTTCTAAGATGTACAACTCGCGTTGACAGGGAAATATCCGATCTGTCCACCTAAATGGTAGACCAAAACACACATATTCGATACATATCATATTTATTTCCACATATGAATGAGGCCTGAAACTTCATTCATTCAGGTCACAATTTTGACTCTCTAACCCCACCCCCTTTTTTATAAATTATAATTTTATAAATTGTAAATCTGTCTGTTGTCTCCAGTACTGTTATTATCTCACCTGAGGTTAATAGTCACTGATCCATCACTGAAGTTAAGTGGTTCAAACATGGAATCGTCACTCTTCATAGACACATAGCTAAACTCTGGAGATGCTGATCTCTGGTTTTGATAGTCAGCAACATCCTCCTCCCTCTCCGCATAGAGACTCATTCTCCTACAAATGAATCATGATTTTTATAACTGACACATATGACACAACAGCAGATGCTAAACACTAATGATCAATCATCATTTACTTTCCTTATTAATGTCACTGCTTCACTGTTACATTTTAATGTAGTAATTTACAATCTTGCACTGTATACAGTATGGACACTGAGCAGTGTCATTTTAGTAGGCACTCATGCTGATGAAAGCAGTGGTACATGAGGACTGGAATTGAGAACCACTGCCTTACGACACATGGTAGCTATTCAGTAATAGTGCCTGATGGCTCCTCAAGATAAGCTACCTTGCAGTAAATCTTGGTCAAGTTTTATAATAAAATAGTAACACTTTACATTAAGGTGTTATTTGTTAACATTAGTTAATGTATTAACTAACATTAACATACCAATACATTACATTATTATTAATTAACACTGGTTAACAAAAATACAGTTGTTCATTGTTAGTTCATGTAAATTCACAGTGCATCAATTAATGTTAATGAACACAACATTTGATTTTAATAATGTATTACTATATGTTTAAATTAACCCCTTAACTGTCACCGTTCCCTCTGTGGGATGCCTAAGTTTACTTCACCATATTACAAATAAATCCTAATCTAATCATGACAAATACATCGTTGGAAAGGTCTAAGACTCCTAAATAGATATTTTTGTGTAACAGATCATGTTGGAAAGTGATAGATTAATATATGTCAAGAGTGCAACTAAAAAAAAATACAGTTAGAGTTCTGACCTTTGTGACAAAATATTTTCTTTGTTGCCTTTTTCCCTATCACGTTTTAGAAATCATAAGAAATTATATTCAAACACTTAAACTCTCAAAATTCATCCTAAATTTAAGTCTGGATAGCATCATGTCTGTGTTCAAAAATGAGAGTGACAGTTAAAGGGTAAACATTAATTAAGATTAATAAATGCCGTTCATTCTTAGTATTGTTGTTAACTAAAGCAGTGAAATCTTGTTAGCTAGTAAAATCTTATTGTAAATTGTGTCAAAAAAATTTACCAAACACACATCTGATGTTAAGACATATGGCAACATCACTGAATTTATGTGAAAAACATTACTGGACTCACCTAATTATGACAGAACGTGTGACCTTTTGTTTACAGCAGTGTGAAATGGCGCCTTATCTGAAGCTGAATTCAAACTTTTTGTTTCGATTTCTGTTACCTGTGAAAGATCAAATAACAAAAATCATTACCGTTGTGATTGGTCTATTCTCAAAGCAGACGGGTGTGATCAGCCAATCAGCAACATTTGCTGAGCAAATCTAAAAAAATATTTGTAGAGTAGCAAAGGGTGGACTGTGCAACACCAAAGCAAGCACCCGTTAATAATTTGTGTATTTGTGGTAATGCAACTGTTACACATATTCATTAACGTGCATGTCAAGCCACAAAGTAATCATTGAGAATTAAGAATTACAAATTAATTTAATTTAAAAATCAATATTCAGGGCACATACAACCCAGCTAACACAGTGACAACGTTACTGCACCGGACCATATATTCATCGCAGCGACGTAGCCTACCAAATAACGTTCCAGCGACCTAACTTTGTGATTCCCGTATTCGTCGTGGCCACGTTATTTCGTACGTCGCTGCAACGTGGTGAGTATGTCTCAGCGACCAAACCGGCACATGTGAGGACGTGACTCTAAAGGACCACATTTCCCATATTCGTCGTGGCGAAGTTGCAGTGGTATGTTGCTGGAACGTACTGAGCACGTCCTAATGACCAAACTGACACGTTGTCAATACGTCTCCTCAACGGATCACATTAGTCGTAGTGACGTACCAAATAATGTTCCAGCGACGTAACTTTGTGATTCCCATATTCGTTGTGGCGATGTTGCAGTGGTGCATTGTCAGAACGTGCTGAGTACGTCCCAATGACCAAACTGGCACGTTGTGAAGACATAATCTCACGGTCCATATTCCTTATAGACCTACCAGATAAAGTTATATATGGAGATAAAATAATGCCATAAAGATTTGCATGTGAAGTGTACGTGTTGTGCAAGTGTACATAAGACTGTAAGTGTAAATCAAATTTGCATGCGCAAGAGAAGCTTTGTAAAAGTGTAAATCGCGTTTCAAGCGTAAGGAAAAACAGATTTGCAGCATTTTACTGTTACTCGTAAGTGTAAGTCATGTGTTGTGAAACTGCAGCTTTATGCTTTCGCAAAATAAATACGATCTGCATTCTTCCGACTTCCATTTCTCCGCGCTTACACTTTTGGCACGTTCTTTTCGCTAAAATACGGTCAAAAGCACTGCAAGTCTGTGAACAGTGAGTTGCACACGAAAACAACAGTTTGCAAAACAGATTGACTGCGTAGGACCAATATGTATGTGAAAAAACAGACTGTTGCAAATGTCTAAATGACTTATTGTGTATGTAGGACACAAAGTTGCCGAAATAATCCGATACGTACAGCTCCGTCTTTCTTTTTTCTGCGCTTACACTTTTGGCAGATTCTCTCACTCACTGAGTTTTGCAAGCGTGAGGGGGAGGGCGGGGCCACCACCTTTCTGTAGCCAATCAAATCAGACTCTCGCGGACTCCATTTACTCTTATCTGATTGGTTCAATAAACACATCACACGCCAAAACATTTATCTTCATTTAGTTTTCGCTGTCGCTCGCTTCCGGTGGAATGGTACTTTTAATGTACATGTACATTTAAATAAATAAATAAACAACAACTTAATTAAAACATGATACTTTATAAGTTGTGTACCATTAGACTAGACTATGTGTTCATCCTGAGTTGTTAGCTGGTGTTAACATTATTGGATTGGTTTGGCTTTACATTGAAATGCATATATCATATAATATAGCCTAATATATAGCTGATGTTAAACATTACGTGACAATGCTCAACAATAGTATCAGAGTGCTATACTTTTGATAAAACCTTTTTACTGTAACAATAAAGCTACATAAATCTGAATTTGACGATCTTCCAGACCATGTCTCTGTTTACTGTATTTAACACTCAATTGTAAAAACAATTGTAAAATCCCCTTAAATTATAATATGTTAAAGTGAAAAAAAAATGTTATATTCACAATATTGAACCAAATTTTAGTTAAAAAATTTGAGTCGTCCCTGATCAGTAGACAGGTGAAATTATGCATGTTATTATAAATGACAAATTATGCTGCTAGTGCAGATACTAGGCCATGTTTAACACTAGCACCGCTAGGGGTCGCTGTACACCTAAAAACCTCCAGCGGGTAAATTCTACCCAAGCACGACTACCGTTTTTATACGCCTAAAGAACATTTTATTTCAGTGTATTATGCCACTGTTTTCATAAAGAAACATCTAAATATGAGATCACAGTCAGATGAGCCGTCAGATGCTGACTAATGGCATTTAGTGCTTCTATGCTCTTCAGCATCCATAAATCACATTCTTTTACTAATTTTGACTTTATTTTTGAATCTCAACTGCTAATTCAGTGAGTAAAAGGCGCTGCCTAGCAATCTAGTTACAATTAATACATAAGTAGCAACATAATGACAGCACGAAAATATAGGCACAATATAAATGCCACGTTTTTGATCTTTTTTTTTTTTCTAAACCATTTTTAGAGGATTGTAAATTACACCATTTTAGTAAAAGTCAGTGACTGGGAGACTTTAATGTTTTATTCAAAGTCTGTTATGTAGGCTACATTTAAAAAACAGCCACGGGTAAAATATACCCCGTGGCAGTTTTAGTATTAGGTATCATCATAATTACAATATTACAGTAAACTATCATATATTGCCTGTTGTGGACGATGACAACACAGCTCGAATTTCAGAATGAACACACAGCCTGGTACACAACTTATATCGTGTTTTTATTTTATTTTATTTTTAATGTATGTCTACATTAAATGTACCATTCCACCGGAAGCGAGCGACAGCGAGAACTAAATGAAGATAAATGTTTTGGCGTGTGATGTGTTTATTGAACCAATCAGATAAGAGTAAATGGAGTCCGCGAGAGTCTGATTTGATTGGCTACAGAAAGTGGTGGCCCCGCCCTCCCCCTCACGCTTGCAAAACTCAGTGAGTGAGAGTGCCAAAAGTGTAAGCGCAGAAAAAAGAAAGACGGAGCTGTACGTATCGGATTATTTCGGCAACTTTGTGTCCTACATACACAACAAGTCATTTAGACATTTGCAACAGTCTGTTTTTTCACATACATATTGGTCCTACGCAGTCAATCTGTTTTGCAAACTGTTGTTTTCGTGTGCAAATCACTGTTCACAGGCTTGCAGTGCTTTTGACCGTATTTTAGCGAAAAGAACGTGCCAAAAGTGTAAGCGCGGAGAAATGGAAGTCGGAAGAATGCAGATCGTATTTATTTTGCGAAAGCATAAAGCTGCAGTTTCACAACACATGAATTACACTTACGAGTAACAGTAAAATGCTGCAAATCTTTTTTTCTTACGCTTGAAACGCGATTTACACTTTTACAAAGCTTCTCTTGCGCATGCAAATTTGATTTACACTTACAGTCTTATGTACACTTGCACAACACATACTCTTCACATGCAAATCTTTATGGCATTATTTTATCTCCATAGTTATAAAATTACATTCACTGCTGTAAAAAAGAAAGCCTATAATTCCTACTGGTTTTAATGGTTATAGGAAATTAATTATTATTTGGTTGTTGTTGTATACATTTACAGAAATTACATTTCTGTAAGAGAAACCAACACATAAATTACAATTAAAATTACCTAACAACACTAATTAATTTAACACTATCTAATTTGTTCATATATAAAAACGTAAATGTATTATGCCACTACATTTAGAACAATTTATTAATTATTATTTATAATAATCTATAAATAGAGCAATAATACACACAGACACACACACTTTATTAATTATTTATTTATTCAGTAGGTTATGAATGTGTGTATATTTATTTGCAGAAAGAAATTAAAGAAAAGTAAGAAAAAAAAATGGTGTTGATGTGCTTCAAGAAGCTAAATTTAAACAATATTATAACAAAGAGGCATACAGAATTAAAGAAAACAACAACATTTAAAAAGGACATTATGTAAATGGAACAATATAGATATCTCTGTCTCTCCTTTACTATTTGGCCCACCCAAAATGTTAATCAAATGTTAAGTTTTTATACAAGAAAATGAGCGTGTTGACTTGAAACTAGGATCTCATACTGTCCCCAGTTGTGGAGAACACTTTTTCAGACAGTGTTTAGGAGGCCTAAAAGCAGAGGTAGATGGTGAAAGCTGTGAGTGTGTCTTTCTTACCTCACCATGAGAGGGCAGGGTCTTCTGAGGCCTCTGTAGACTGACACTTCTCTCTTGATCTTTACACTGAAGATTGGTGCAGTGTTTTGCTGTGAAATGAGGCTTCTCCTCAGCTCTCTGTCTGCCTCTGCAATGAGTTCTAGTGCAGAGTCAGATTCAGACACTGGATGTCTTGGAAACTGAAAGATGGAATAGAAAATCTGTCATATTCATTAAATAAGATTTTTTGATGTATATATGTATATATATGCAGTACTGTGCAAAAGTCTTAGGCCACTAGTATTTTCATCAGCTGAAAAAAGGTTTTAAGTCAGTTAAAGTCAGTCTTTTGCTGTAGTGTGTCAGATGGAAATAATAGTTTACATTTCCAAACATTCATTTTGCCATTAATCATTATAATCCAGTGAGATTGTTGTTTGCACAAGGAGTCTGACAACAGCAAGTGCTCTGCACAGAGATCTGATCTCATCATCATCCAGTCTGTCTGGAATGACATGAAGAAACAGAACAAACTCAGACAGACTAAATCCAGAAGAACTGACAAAGTCTCCAGGATGCTTCAAGAAACATACCTGCAAAGCTGCAGCATTGTTAAAAGTTTTAGGCACTTGTGTAAAAATGCTGTCAAATGCGGATGCTGTCATAAATAGATTTTCTTTATCAGTTACCTTCTATTAACTAAATGAAATCAACATTTGGTGCGACCATTCTTTGCATTTACAGCAGCTTCTGCCCTAGGTGCACTTGTGCAAAATTTTTCAGGTAGCTTTGCAGGTAGGCCTCTTGAAGCATCTTGGAGACATTGCCACAGTTCTTCTGTATTTACTCCGTTTCAATTTGTTCTGTGTCCTCATGTCATTCCAGACAGACTGGATGATGGTGAGATCGAATGTCTGTGTGGAGCACTGCCTGTTGTCAGACTCCTTGTGCAAACAAAAATCTCACTAGATTATTACAATTAATGGCAAACAGAATGTTTGGAAATGTAAACTGATGTTTCCTACTGACACATTACTGCAAAAGATAGAAATAACTGACTTTAAACCAGTTTTTAGCTGGTGAAAATACTAGTGGCCTAAAACTTTTGCACAGTACTGTATGTGTGTGTGTGTGTTTTGTTTTTTAAACATGACATAGGTACCATAAAAGTTTTACAAAGTCTACTATTGTTGAACTATGTATGTTACATTTAGTTTTTTGAATGAAAATTAAACTTTCATCTTACATTTAAACTTTAAACACATTCTCAAAGAACTTTGATAATAACTTACTTCCCTCTTTGCTGCCTCTTTCAAAATGTAAATCTCCCCAGCCTTCCTGAGGTATCGTCTGTGACCTTTTTAATTTTCTAAATGAAATGAAAATATTATAAAGTGTATGTTGTACATCAAGTTTCAACATCATTTCTTTTTATGACACATATTTTCATAATTCTGATAGGAAGTCATTTTTAAAATCATAAATTATGCTTGGTTAGATTATTAATTACTATCTACTAGTCCAGTGGTTCTCAAACCTTTTATACCAAGTACCACATCAGAAAATAGTTGGCCACCATGTACCACCATGATGACCTTCAACGACATTAAAATACAGGAATGGAGTAGGCCTAACTCTCCAGTTACAGCTCTGCATAGTTAAAAAACGAGGCTCCACACTTTGAGAACCACTATACTAGTCTCTAATTTAATTGTGAAATACAGCCCTGTAGATTACCTCATGAGCCTTTTGCCCTGTGCATTCAAAAAAGGCTGTTTGTATGGCTGGCAGGACTGGGTTGACAATACTGATTTCTCAGTTTTAATAGATCTTCATTTTAATAAACTGAAAATTGAATTGATTGTTAAATCCTAAAATCGATCTTTTGGTAAATGCTGTTTTCAGCTAATGCTGGAATAAAATGTCACTAAACATGACTTGTATCAGGGCTGCCATCCAATAATCACAGCAAGCTTTGTCCTTCGTTACTTCTGATAAGAAAAAAGTCTCAGCTTTTAAGTTTTATCATGAAGTACTGTTCAGCCTCTGGAAACATCAAGTGACGATCAGAAACACATCTACAACATTTATTTAGCATTTAGACAATGACATTTCCCATATTAAGCTAATAAATAATTAACATTAATTATTTTCAAACATAAGAAGTTGTTGAGAATTGAAAAATTAGCATATCAATTAATTTTCTTTTTTCAAATAATTTTGATCAGCTCATTCAGTTTTGATTCTATTTAACAAATGATAAAAGCCTTATTGATCTTCAATAAGTGTCCCGTCATCATCATCATCATCATCATCATCTCGCAGCTGCACAGCCTTTCTCTGGTCTTGCTGCTGAAAATAAAAATCATGTTTTAGTTTTCATACAATGAATTTCACATTTAAAACAAACAAATCATTTGTTGGCAATTGATACCAGATAGATTGAACCAGTAGTTCAAAACAGCAGTTCAGAGCATGGCAGAGCAGGTTTGTTTATGACTGAAGAATAAATAAAAGGCAAGGCAAGTTTATTTATATAGCACATTTCATACACAAAGGTAATTCAAAGTGCTTTACAAAAAAGAAAGTAGAATAATCATAAAAGCAATAGTAAAAACAATAATCACAAAAAAGGAAATAGAACAATCATAAAAACATTGATCACAATGATAAAACAAAAAAAACAATTTTAAATGTAAAAACTGATTAATTTAATAATTTAAAAATTGATTTAAAATAAATTTAAGACAGTTAAAAACAAAAAAATAATTATACCTAATGCAATCAGTTCGGACGAAGCACAGTGCTCATTCAGTAAATGCACAGCTAAACAGATGAGTTTTGAGTCTAGATTTAAATGTAGCTAATGTTTTAGCACATTTGATCTCTTCCGGAAGCTGATTCCAAGTGCGGGCAGCATAATAGCTAAAAGTGGATTCCCCTTGTTTTGTGTGAACCCTTGGTATTTCTAACTGACTTGATCCTAATGATCTGAGTGGTCTGTTAGGTTTATATTCAGTGAGCATATCTGCAATGTATTTAGGTCCTAGGCCATTGAGTGATTTATAAATGAGTAAAAGTACTTTAAAATCAATTCTAAATATAACTGGAAGCCAGTGTAGTGACCTGAGGACTGGTGTGATATGCTCAGATTTTCTTGTTCTAGTCAGAATCCTGGCAGCAGCGTTCTGGATGAGCTGCAGCTGTCTAATGGTCTTCTTGGGAAGGCCAGTGAGGAGACCATTACAATAGTCCACCCTGCTTGTAATAAAGGCATGAACAAGTTTCTCCAAGTCTTGACTGGAAACAAAACATCTAATTCTTGCAATGTTTTTGAGATGATAGTATGCTGATTTAGTTACTGCTTTGACATGACTACTGAAACTAAGGTCTGACTCCAGAATTACACCAAGATTCCTGACTTGATTTTTGGTTGTATGACCCCTAGCATCAAGGTATGCATTCACTTTAAGAACGTCCTCTTTGCTTCCGAATGCAATGACTTCAGTTTTCTCCTTGTTTAACTGAAGGAAGTTCTGGCACATCCAACTGTTAATTTCATCAAAGCATTGGCAGAGGGAATCAATGGGGCTGTAGTCATTTGGTGATAAGGCTAGATAAATCTGGGTATCATCAGCATAGCTGTGATAGGCAATTTGGTTCTTTCTCATTATTTGACTTAGTGGGAGCATATACAGGCTAAACAAGAGCGGCGCAAGAATTGAGCCTTGAGGGACTCCGCATGTCATGGACGTCCACTTAGACTTATGCTCTCCTATACTCACATAATAACCTCTCCCTTCTAAGTATGACCTGAACCAACTGAGAGCCATCCCAGAAAGCCCGACCCAGTTTTCCAGTCTCTCTAGAAGAATGTTATGATCGACAGTGTCAAACGCAGCACTAAGATCTAGTAATACCAGCACTGATATTTTGCCAGAATCAGAATTTAGGCGAATATCATTTATTATCTTAATGAGCGCCGTCTCTGTGCTGTGATGCGGTCGGAAACCAGATTGAAAATTGTCCGGGTATTCATTTGAGTTTAAGTAGTTGTTCAACTGATTGAAAACTACCTTTTCAATAATCTTGCCTATAAAAGGAAGATTTGATATTGGTCTGTAGTTGCTCAATGTGGTGTTATCAAGATTGCTCTTTTTCAGAAGAGGCTTAACAACAGCAGTTTTCAGGGAGTTTGGAAAAGTCTCAGAAAGAAATGAGGTGTTCACCACTTCTAAGAGATCTGCTTCTAAACAGTTAAACACACTTTTGAAAAAAGATGTGGGAAGAGTGTCAAGGTTGCAGGTTGAGGATTTAAGGTGCTGTACTATTTATTCCAAAGTTTTGCTATCAATTGCTTTAAAAACAGACATAGAGATTTCTTTTTGAAATTGCGGTCGAATCTGTGTGACCTCTGCATAACTTAAGGATGTGCTAATCACCTTTCTGATATAATTGATCTTCTCGGAAAAGAAGCCGGAGAGCATTTCACTGGGAATCTGACTTGGGGGGTTTGTTAGTCTCTCAACGGTAGCAAAAAGAGTTTGAATGTTGTTTAGGTTACTGTTTATAAGGTTTGAGAAAAACTTCTGTCTTGCTGTGGCTAGTTCCACATTGAAAGCATGAAGGCTGTCTTATAGATGCTATAGTGAATTTCAAGTTTCGTCTTCCGCCACATCCGTTCAGCTTTTCTGCATTGTCTTTTCATACTCTGTACTGCTGTTGATTTTCTCCAAGATGATTTTTGTCTGCCAGTCATCTTACTGACTTTCACTGGTGCAATGTCATCAATGACATTCTTAACTTTTGAGTTAAAGGACTCCAGGAGAAGATCAACAGAGTCTGCAGAAATGCTTGGCATTGAAGATATAGCCTTCATAAATAGAACACTAGTGTTTTCATTAATGCATCTCTTTCTAACAGAGACTGATCTAGATTCAGTGGTAGCAGAGATCAATATATCAAAGAAAATACAGAAGTGATCAGATAGTGCTACGTCTTTAATGATAATGGATGAAATGTTTAGACCCTTACTAATGAGTAAATCAAGAGTGTGTCCACGATTGTGTGTGGGTCCATGCACATGCTGAGTCAGGTCAAAAGTGTTTAAAACTGTTAATATTTCTTTTGTGGTTTTGATTTCTGCATTTTCTATGTGAATATTAAAATCCCCTGCAATAGCAAAACAGTCACACTCTGAGGAAATCATTGATAACAGTTCTGTGAACTCTTCAACAAAGGCTGGAGAATATTTTGGAGGCCTGTAAATAATGATAAATAGAATGCGTGGAGCACGTTTCAGCACAATCCCTAGGTATTCAAAAGACAAGTACTGACCAAATGACACTTGCTTGCATTGATAGACATCTTTAAATAGAGCAGCTACACCTCCACCTCTCCTAACAGCTCTGCAGACACTCATGAAAGTGAGGGGGGGCTGTTTCATTTAGGACTGTTGTACTGCAGCTGTCTTCAAGCCATGTTTCAATTAGAAACATAAAATCCAGGTTGTATGTGGTTATTAAGTCATTGATCAGAAATTATTTATTTTTTAGTGAACAAATGTTCAAAAATGCTAACTTGATGCCATTACTTTTTGTCTCTAGAGCAGTCTTAGTTTGATACCTAATAGGCTGCAGATTTGATGGGTCAGCTGTACGGCTTGGGAAGGCCTTAGATTTTCTATGACATGATAAAACAGAGATAGAGAAAGCTACAGGCACACTGGGTTCAATGTTGCTGCTATCATAGCGGGGACCCGACACATATCACTGAGAGCTGTTATCAGTTGTTTTTGGTTCACCTACAGCAGATGGAGGAGGGTTTGGGCCCTGGCGTGGTGGCAGTGGCCGGAGAGCTCTCGAAGGAGGAGGAGGATGAGCTGGGCCCACAGGCTTTGGTGGTTGTGGTGCCCGCTGTTTTTTAGTTGATATCTGGGGGCTTGCAGCAAAAGAGTGGGAGAGTCTGGTTCCAGCATATACTAGTTCCTCCATTTTCTGTGAGAAGCTAAGAAGTGGAGATGCTGGAGAGAGGGATAATGTGTCTGGTGAGCAGGGCTGTGGCTCTGGTGTTTCCAGTGGCTGAAATATGTTGTTCTGGCTTCCCTGGCTGTTTACCAGAAAGTCGTCCTTCGGCGCTGAGTCTTGGAGCTGTTGTAATATGTCACGGTCTGTCTGTGATGAGCTCTGTGGGCAGGGCTCAGCCGGGATGGTGTCCATGAGCAGTGCTTGTTTTGGCTGTGTGGCATTGTCAGTGTCCTTGTGAGATGTGTCGGCCACATGACGACTCTAAAGCTGATGTGAAGTCCTGTGGTCACTCACACTTTGTCCAGGTGTGTGTGTGTCATTCATGTTGGGTGGACTGGCACACTTCACTGAAGGATGACGGAGTGAAAAATAGATGTTGTCCTTTAGCACTCTTGCACCAAGTTTGTTTGGGTGGAGGCCATCCAGTTTAAACAGTTGTCTATGGCCCCAGAAAAGATTGAAGTTGTTGATGAAGTTGACTCCTTTTTTGACTGCAGGTTTTTTGTAGCCATGTATTCAGCCCAAGCAATCGTGAAAACATGTTAGTTCCCCTTGCTGGCAGTGGTCCGCTGATGAACGGCTGAACTTCAAATCTTCAAAGTGTTTCAATGAGTTCACTGAAGTCCTTCTTCAGGAGTTCTGACTGCTCTTTCCGAATATCATTCTTCCTCACATGGATGATGATTCGATTTGCAGTCTTGTGCTTCATTAGGATGTTACGAAGTTCCTTGTTCACATCAGAGACGGTTGCTTGAGGAAAGCAGCATGTAGTTGTAGTCCTGCTACTGATATTTCTGATAATGGAGTCACCCACTATCAGAGTCCTGGGCTCGGCAGCACTCTGAGCTGAATACCGATGTTAGCTGCTGGTTCATACAATCCATATTCAGTCACATTTGGGAATTCCTCACCCACATTCATTAGTGCTTCAAATCTGTTATCAAGCTGTATAGGAGGTGGTAAAATACCAGTTTTTGCAAGCCTCATCATAGCCATATCTGTGGTAGAGGATGCTATCACAGCAATATGAGATACTCGTGACAATCTGATGTCTCGAGTGCCTTTTGGTCTCGCTCCCTGTTTGTGCCATCAATTAGTGTGTCGATCAGTTTCGGCTTGTTCCTCTACACTTACACTGTTGAGATTCACTGGGTTCACGGGACTCACCAGCTGTATGCTGAGGGGGTCAGTGACGATGGTCTGCTGAGTGTTCTGCCTGTTTTGGAAGTCCAGCAAGTAACTTTGTTTCAAAAACCACAATCCTTTGTAGAAGTCTGTGGCAGTTTGTGCAGCAAGTAGAATCCAGAAGAGGCTGAAGAGGCATTTTCTTTCTCGTCTGTTGAAAGTAGGCAGTTGTGTTTTCCTGTCTCCAGAATGTAAACTGCTGGCAGTGGGAGGAAAAGAGTCTCCTTTTTCATAGTATTATTCCAGTTACAAAAGGTTTGTGCCAAAAATCTGTTTTTTGAGCACTGTGCTGATCTGCTGAGGTTAAAATCTTAGAAAGATCTGAGAAACGTATATAAACAGGAAGCAAAGCGCGGAGCAGTAAGCAAGAGCGTCCGAACAGTAGCAAAGCCGGAAGCCAGAAGTAGCAAATGAAACAAGGCAATAAAACAAGACAAAAACTATGACTATGAAACAAAACAATGACCATGGGAAAAACCGCAATGAAACAAGGAAAACGCTTGGTAGAGTCCACACAGGCAAAACAATACTTCGCAACCTCCTGTTTGGCATGGCCCTCCTTAAGCAGCAGAGTTTGCGGTAACAGACAGTACATGGTAAGGGCTCCCTCTGCTGGCGTGGCTTTACTATGACTTACAGAAACATTTTTGGATGACTTAAAACACACTTGTGGCATGTTAATATTTCACTTATTAATCATCTACAAATGTATATTAATGTTTAAATGATTAGTTAATCATTAACAAAACACTTTTGAATTACTTATACATGATCATTATTATAAAGTGTTACCAGGAATTTAATAAAATGGTCTGTAGTCACTGTCACAACCAAACTGTGTAAAAACTGTCGATGATGAGGTGTTTTTTTTCCAGACAGATTTGGACCTTGCTGATTAAACAGAAGTGAAAGCAGATTGTTTCTCATGCAGTACTTCCACTTTTCATTTTGAAAAACTGATCATGTATTTTACATGTACGTAATTGGAAACAAAGGACACTTTGAGAACTTGTCTAGTAGCCTAACATTTTGATCAAAGCACGTCTTCTGGTGTGGAGCACAAAGGCACTTTCTTATTAATGTAAGTCAGCATTAAATTCTAACTTCTTCATGAAACACTCAAGAAACATGAATAAATATGGACAAATAGGGATTACAAGATTGTAAAGTTTCACTCTAATGTTCTGTAATCATATTTTCAAACCTATAATAATTGATAATAATTACAATAATTGATATAATGATGATTTTAAAGTTACCTAATGTTGTTACCCCATAGGTTGTGCTTTACAATGTAAGTAATGTGAAATGTAATAAGTGTATTTCAGTCATAGATATATTACTCCTCCATTGCCTTTCTTAATTAATGTAAGGAGAATATATCAACTTTATGTTCCAATCTTGAGCCAGAAACACTTCCAAATTCATTTACTCTTGCAACTACTAAGTTTATTTTTCTTTTGCTATTTACATAAAGTGTGTATGACTGTGTGTATGATCAAGCTGACATGTAACATGAAGCAAGGATTATATCTCTTCTATTTAAAGGATCTATCTAATATAGCAGTGTTATAATTTATGTTGAACTTGACTTTATGTAAGTTACAGGCTTTTACCTAACCAGAAGAAACACGTTTATTATTGTACAAGACAATGGCCAGAGACATGGGTCCACAAAATACTAGAACAAAAATATAATAAGATCCAAATAAATAAATAAATACAAATAATAGGCAGCTGATCTCATTTGCTTCTGCTTTCTTTTGCAACAAATAAATGTGTTAAACAACTAGAGAAAAACTTTGAAAAGTCAAAAGTCAAGTGTGCAATTAAAACATACAGTTAAATGCTAAATCCAGCATGTATGTAAAAATTTACCTGAAAGAGAATGGGACAGAGAAAAGAAAAGGCAGGCTATTTGCACTAAATAGACACTCAGATTTTTCTGGTTTTGTTTCAGTCATCTCTGTTCTGAACTTCCACAATAATTGCACTGCAGTAAAATATCATTCATATGGAAATACTGCAAAATGTGTAAAGAGGATGTTAAAGTGTCATGAAACCCCCCTGTTTCAGCCCTGGTTAGTTCTCACCACAGTTTTAAAAAAAATGCTGCAAATGTGGGCATGGTGCACTGGTTAGAGGGGAAACTTTGGCAGTTTGGCAGTCCTTCAGACGGTTCAGACAGTTTCATTTCGCTTCCATTGCAGTAGCAACACAAATAAATGCACAGCCATTTTCACTCTGCATCGGAAACAGATATATGAACGCGCTGTTTCACCTCTATTGATTTATAATCCCTTTGTTGGATTGTGTCATAGAGTTGTAAAAACTGCTGTTATACTCACTCTTTGGCTGCGTTTGCACTCTGTTTCAGTAAAAAAAAGGACCAAAACAGAGACTTTTGAAACATTGACAAAACAAAAGAAAGAAGGTGGGAAGGGGGAGCACGAGAGGTGACAAATAAAAGAAAGAAACAAAACAAAACACAGGTAGCTAGTATTTGGTAATCTAAGCTAACTACCAAAAAGAAAATGTAGAAAAAAAAAGGTCTTCGGCGTAACAACGCCCTAACTAAACTATTCTGACTGAAAGGGAAAAACAAAACGTACAGCAGGTGGCACTCTCTCCTAAACTAGTGTGACTAATACATCCAGAAAAATCCTACGTGTTGTACAATGTATGTTGCACGACCTACTTACCTGCTCACGCCTTCCCAACCTAACGTACAGTGGGGAACAGCAAAGACGGAACAGTAAACGAAAGACTGTGCACTGTATAAACACTATATTATCAAGGGACTTTTCAGGACATATAAACACAATGAACAAGACAATCTCAGTCAGTATAACAAACAAGAAGCGTACAAGCGTATCAATGAAAAATTGCAAATGAGCACAAGCTGAAGTGCGCGGGACAGTAATGGGACTTTAAAATGGCCGGCGTGAGACGACTGAATAACATAAACCGGGGCATCATCATCCAGGTGGAAGAGTGACAGACTGGTGGGCCAATGGGAATCTGGAACACACACAACAAACTAACACACACTAACTTTACGTAACTTACGTACGTAGCGTATGTAACACAAACTGTTACAAAGAAAACAAAGACAAACACTCTGCTTCGATCAATGAACGTTTCTCTCAGTTATTATATGTTAATATCTCACAGTCTGAAGCAAATCAATACAGGCTGTCGTGAATAATTAGGTGAAGCGTTTTCTCATAGGATAAGAAGATGAAAATATCGATGATAACAGAGACCAGCAATGGGACACAATAATTAAAAAAAAAAACTTATTCTTTAGGGTCTTAATGAAAAGTCTCTAATATACTTTGATTAAAAATTCTCAATGGTTTTGTAAACAACACCCTTTTTACCTTGTCAAAATGAGCTCTTCAAAAATCATCTCATTCTAAGGCATCTGAGAACGGCTCGATTTGAAAAAGGGGACATTATTTTTAGAGATTAATTAAAAACCACCGTATGGATTTTTATCATTATAGGGTAGATTTGTACATACACTGCCAACAAATTAATGTTCAAACAACATGAAAAAGTGAACTTGCTGCTGCTTCCCACCCCCTTCGAGAAGAGGGTGGAGCCTTTATAGCTCATGCTTCAGATACTCCAGTAACAAAACTGACTGTGAGTCACATATCAAATGAATTTCTTGGTGGATCATTAAAAACTAGAGCTGCACAATTCTGGATAAATTGAGAATCATGATTTTTGTCTCAAATAGATATAATCATTCTGAACTAAACAAAATAATGTGTGATAAAATATTAATTGCTGCAGTCTATTTAAGTGTTTCATTAATTTGAATGAATTATTAAACATTTGAATATATTATTAAAATATAAATGATGTATTTAAAATATATTTAATACACCAATATTTAAGATTAAAATTATGCAAAAAGTGGTTTGAATGAATGATTCAATGACTCAAAAAATATTTGTTTAACTACTGGATGAGTCAGCATTTTTGAATGAATCTCTTGAATGAATGATTCATTGACAAATTTATTGTTTAACAGCCACTTGTTGCCATCTAGTGAATGAAACAATGCAGTTGACACAGACGTAATTTAAAGTGCCAGTTACTCTCAAAAGATGATTTGCTCTATTTTGATCGCTACCATAGATACCAATGTTTATATCTGAACTATAAACTTTCAACCCAGTATGTCTGTGATAACATGAAATACTTTAAGACAGAAATAATACTGGATAAAATTACATTTTATCCAAAGCAACATACAAAGTCCCAGTTAGTCTAACACAGTAGACATAGCAGTTTTTTAATAAACAGAAAGTGTTAGTATTAAAGGGGTAGTTTCTGTGTATATGACTTTTCTTTCAGACAAACACAATTAGAGTTACATCAATAAACACCCTGGCTCTTCCAGGCTTTATAATGACAGTAAATGGCTGCCATGAGTTTGAAGCTCAAAAGTGCATCCATCCTTCATAAACATACTATACATAGTTCCAGGGGGTTAATAAAGGCCTTCTGAAGTGAAGCATATTTTACATATTTATTTTATTTTACAAAAGGGGACATTATTTTTAGAGATTAATTAAAAACCACCGTATGGATTTTTATCATTATAGGGTAGATTTGTACATACACTGCCAACAAATTAATGTTCAAACAACATGAAAAAGTGAACTTGCTGCTGCTTCCCACCCCCTTCGAGAAGAGGGTGGAGCCTTTATAGCTCATGCTTCAGATACTCCAGTAACAAAACTGACTGTGAGTCACATATCAAATGAATTTCTTGGTGGATCATTAAAAACTAGAGCTGCACAATTCTGGATAAATTGAGAATCATGATTTTTGTCTCAAATAGATATAATCATTCTGAACTAAACAAAATAATGTGTGATAAAATATTAATTGCTGCAGTCTATTTAAGTGTTTCATTAATTTGAATGAATTATTAAACATTTGAATATATTATTAAAATATAAATGATGTATTTAAAATATATTTAATACACCAATATTTAAGATTAAAATTATGCAAAAAGTGGTTTGAATGAATGATTCAATGACTCAAAAAATATTTGTTTAACTACTGGATGAGTCAGCATTTTTGAATGAATCTCTTGAATGAATGATTCATTGACAAATTTATTGTTTAACAGCCACTTGTTGCCATCTAGTGAATGAAACAATGCAGTTGACACAGACGTAATTTAAAGTGCCAGTTACTCTCAAAAGATGATTTGCTCTATTTTGATCGCTACCATAGATACCAATGTTTATATCTGAACTATAAACTTTCAACCCAGTATGTCTGTGATAACATGAAATACTTTAAGACAGAAATAATACTGTGTAGTTTAAAAAACTGTTAGTGAAGCTGTTTTTTACCCAAACATGGTAACTGTCTGCTCTCTGTGTCAGCAGCAGTGCAAACACAGATTTGAATGTTTCGGGATGACTTTTTCAATGGTTTAATAGACAAGGGCGAATCATTGTTATTTAGAAATTAGATTGTGTGAGTGTTTGAATCAAGATTGTGATCTTTTAACGATTAATCATGTACACTGTAAAAAAAAAACACAAATCCTGTAAAAAAACGGTAAAAAGACTGGCAGCAGGGATTCCAGAGATATTCCGTTAAATTACAGAAAATCAAAAAAATAAAAAAATAAATTTAAAAATCTCTAAAAATTACAAGCAAAAACTGTAAAAATACATTATAGACTTTATGGTCAAAACTCATTAAATTACAGTATATTATCGTTGATAATACACAAATTATGTTAAATTACATAGAAAACAACCAACTTTCAGGTTAATTGCCATAAATTTAAAGTTTTAATTAGTTATTTTATAGAACTGATCTGTCCATCTACAGTAATTTACTTTTAAACTACAGTTTTTCCATGTACAATAACTAAGAAATAATTTATAAAAACGCAGTAAGCACATATTTTTTTAAAGGATTAATCCTTCTTTTTACAGAAAAATTAAAAGGTATTTAGAAGTTATTTTATGTCTACCTGGAATCATTTTGTTAAAATACAAATATTATTATCCACAATAATCAAGATAAAACAGTTAAAAATGTTTGGACAGTAGAGAAAAGAGCACAGTACTTGGAAATGCATAAAAACAACAGCAACATTTTCAGCCAATTTCTGTAAAATTAACAACATATTCTACAGTCACAGTATTAGTCATTGTACAGAAGCATCGTATGTCAAGTTAAATGAATAATAAAATTATAGGAAACACGTTTAGTACATAATTTAGAACATGCAAAAATACCTACATACAAGAGACAACTGCTGTATATCTGTATACATTTAAAATTACATTTTATCCAAAGCAACATACAAAGTCCCAGTTAGTCTAACACAGTAGACATAGCAGTTTTTTAATAAACAGAAAGTGTTAGTATTAAAGGGGTAGTTTCTGTGTATATGACTTTTCTTTCAGACAAACACAATTAGAGTTACATCAATAAACACCCTGGCTCTTCCAGGCTTTATAATGACAGTAAATGGCTGCCATGAGTTTGAAGCTCAAAAGTGCATCCATCCTTCATAAACATACTATACATAGTTCCAGGGGGTTAATAAAGGCCTTCTGAAGTGAAGTATATTTTACACTTTTTAAAGTAAAAAAAAAAAAAAACTTTTTAAGGTTTACTTTACAAGGTGTAAAATATACTTTGCTTCAGAATGCCTTTATTAATCTACCAGAGCCATGTTGAGTATGATTATGATGGATGGATGCACTTTGAGCTTCAAACTCACAGCAGCCATTCACTGCCAATTTAAAGCCTAAAAGAGCCAGGATGTTTATTGATATAACTCTGATTGTGTTTGTCTAAAAGAAGAAAGTCATGTACACATACAATGGATTGAGGGTGAGTAAATCAGACTCGTTTTGATTTTTGGGTGAACTATCCCTTTAATTGGTCTAGCGTTCATGAAAAACAAACAAAAAAAAATATTTTTTAGCCATTTCTTGAAAATTTGGCAGAGTTAGGCAGTTTATAACAACAGCATCAAACAGTCAAAGTAAAGGTCTGTGAAAGTGAATTTGTACCTCTTTGCAATGTGATGTGAACGGCTACTGGCAACCAGTGCAAAATGATGCTTTGTGTGACGTCACTCTCTTCAACTCATTAAAGACTGCACTCAGTGCCATATGCTGGATTAGTTGCAGAGTCTTGGTAGGACATGCTGGAAGGTCTGCTAAGAGAGCAGTACAGTAGTCCCGTCTAGAGAGAATAAGAGCTTGGACAAGGAGTTCTGTTGCATACTCCATAAGGTCAAATCTGCAGGATCGGGCCACTGCAATGTGGTCAATGAAGTTCATATGTGTCCACTGTAACACCAAGGTTGGGATGGCTGAAAACATGAGCAGTTCTGTCTTGGCAAGGTTGAGTTGATGGTCATTCAACATTCAGCAAGGCATTTCTGTTCAGGAGGCAGAGATGCAAGCAGTAACCGTCAGAAAATCCAGCTGGAATGAAAGGGAGAGATGTGTGTCACTACAATAGCAGTAATATGAAAAGCCATGTTTCTGAATGACAGACTCAATTATTTTTAACTCTAGGCCCAAATGACATTTTAATGGTCTTGGTTAAAATTATGTAAAATTAATGTAAACATTCAAAAATGTCAATATCAATAACGATACCTTGATTTCGATACTGGTTCCTGAATTTTAAAGCCCTTGATGCTTTGCCACAGCAAATGACCAGCACTTGATTTGGGCACATAAAGCATTCTGACATTTAATACTTTAAACAAGACATTTTTTGATACTCAATAGTTTTGAGGCAATACCAAATTGTGGTAAAAAAAAAAAAAAGTGCCTAAAAAGTATCAAAAAATGATACCCAGCCCTACCCCAAGTTGAAAATTGTCTTGTTTTACTCACCCCCATGCATTCCAAGATGTCTTCTGCAAATCACTTTTGGAGTCCAAGATCTGTTGAGGCATAAAATGCATCTAAGTGGGTATACAACATTCTGATTATTCAAAAATGTAATGTAGAAAGCATAAAGGTAACACTAGGGTTTAGCTATAAACTTTTGCTTCTGCATAAAATGACAATGATTGTCAAACAATAAAATTCACAGACATCTTTTCATGTGGCCGTTTTACACTGATTTTAATTACACTAATGGTTAATTTATTCACCCCTTACTACACAGAAGCTGAAAATTATACACAAAGAACCATTAAAAAAAAGAAAGAAGCAAACAGCTGCATGAAAAGAAAATACAGAATTTGTTGTATTATCGTATGGCATGAAAAAACTTGTCTATGCTGATTACAGATTTAACAACAACAATAATAATAATAATAATAATAATAATAATAATATCAATAATCACAAAATTAGCTAAACTAGCGGCAAATTTGAATCTGCATTAATGAGCGGATTGTGCGCAGGCGCGCGCGCGCGTACACACACTCTTTAAACCTACTGTTTACTAACAGTACATGTAGGCTACTGTATGTACAAATACTATTATTTGACTTAAAACCTCTCATTAACCTTCAAATAATTAACGACTTACAATGGGAATAAAAACACTGAGTAAATGATATGTGGTTCAATTTTTCTTATTTTTACAGGAATAATCTGTATTTATTACATGACATTTTATGTTAAATTACACATTACTCTGTAAAAATACAGAAAACTTCCTTTTAAAAAACAGAAAATGTATGTAATATCAAAATACGAGCAATTATCTGTAAATTTAATGGTGGAACTTTAAAATACAGAAAATATCTGTAAAACAACAAGTATTTCATCATATAATGAAAAAAAGGTAAAATACTGTAAAAATACAGACATTTACATGTAAAATTACGTTTATTTTTAACAGTGTAGCTCTAATACCAACTGTTCATGATCCAACGTTATATACAGAACATGTAAGTATTGCACGTTATATTTTGTCAATGTTAGCTAAAAAAAAAAAGGCTAAAGTTACCATTGTCTCTGACTGTATTCACAGAGAGCAGAGCTATGTCATTATTTTTAAGAAGCAATAAATGTGTTTATGAATTATGCAGATGGTGAGCATTTTCAGCATTTAAAAATAACAACATAGCTCTGGTCTCTGTGAATACAATAAGATATTCACAAGCACAAGCAGAACGGTGATTTGTGAAACATTCACAACATATAAAGTGAGGTATTTGCATGAGAAGAGTCTTGCTTTCAGAATAATCTCACACATTAATGCCTTGAAAAAGTCTTAAATCAAAGAGTTAATTAAACAATACGCAGTAAACGGTAGTATGTGCTGCTTCATCTGTCAGTCACCTGAAGAAGAACTTGTTGTTGTTGTTTTTTTTTATAGTAATAAAAATCATTTAGTTCAGTTAGAGAACAGACAATACAATTAAAACTAAACACGGCTGCTCAATGCAGTGTGCCGAACAACAGTTGCATCATAGATCAGATTTCATTTATCACCTGAAGAGAGTGAGCCGAGCTGACTGACAAGAAGAGAGAGGTGAGAAAGACAAAACCATGGCAAAACCAAAAGTTTCAAAACAAAATGCAAACGTGCCTGTTATAAACTATGTTGGATTTTAAAAAGGCTTTTGACTATTACCATTTATTTAAGTTGATAGTGGAAGTTTCTTATTTATTTGGTTACATAGCTATTTAAACTTTGTGTAAGTAATTGTTTTATATTAGGCATATAACATGGTGTATTTTTATTTGTTTTGTTAATAAAAGTTCATTACATTACATTAATGCCACTACTTGAAAAGTGAAAGTAAAATGTGCACAACACTTTTACAAGCTACTTAAAATGGAGGAAAGTGAAGAAAAGAGGGAAAACTGAAACAAACTAAAAACAAACAATTGCTAGATGCTGAATTCTGCTAATTTGAAAGTGAAAGTAAAACTCGAACTATACTTAGAGAACGTTTTGCTGTATAGTTTGTTGAGGGTTGAGGGATAGTTGAGGGTACAAAGGCTCATTTTAATGTTGTGCTTCAATGCCATGAAATCCAGAATGACACTGAAGCTGTGTCCATCTCTGAAGTACTTTTGAAGAAGATCATCCTCAGAAACTTGGACAGATGATTCTATATATAATAAAATACAGAATTAAGGTGTTTTAAATGACTATACAACGAGAGACATAAATAATACTTAATTTAATTGGACACATGCCAACTTTAAGTACATAACATGGTACTATTTAAATCACAACTTTAATTGTTAAAAACACCTGCCTAACATTTAGTGAATAAACAGCAAGCTCCAATAAGAATAACTTCAGACTTTATAGGGTTCTTCTTATAATAATATTGTCATTATATCATTTTTGTTTGAGCCCAGTGTTCAAAACATGTATATTACATAATGGTAAACAGACTTAATGCAAACTTACCACGTTATCTGAAAGAGAAGGGGACAAAGCAATAGAAATAATGTTTAGCTTTATAAAGGAAAAGAGAGAAACAGAGATACTATTCAGGACTTGAGTCTCACCTATGGCTCATGTAGCGAAGAAGAGAAAAGTCCTAAGCAAAGAGCCAAAGAAATTAATAGACAAGAGTTAAAATTTTCTTTATCCCCATGTTTGACCATGTGATTTACACCCAAATCTAAGAGATTCAAACTGACCAGTCAGATGATTGATTACTATTGTCATCTTCTGGAATAACAAATGACTCTAATGAGGGTGTTGTAACAGAAGTACAATGTCTTTATTGGTTTTCAACCCTCCAGTTCCATTATTTAGTTTTATTTAAATATTATTTTTATTATGGTTTTTGCAGACACGAAAAACAAACAATAGGTTGTTTGCACATGACGTCATTGCTGTGGCACGAAATGCAGCTGGAGGGCAGGAAGTGATATTTCTCCATAGGAATCACTAGCAGAAACTCAAAAATGCCTATGTTTTGTGTTGTTTATGGATGCTCAAATTGGTCAAACCGAGAAACCACAAAATATCTTTTATCATGTATGAAAAGTTGCTGTTTATAAGGGCGGAAAGGAAAGAAATTGACTGAAAAGCGCAGGAAAAAGTGGCTTGTAAATCTCCGTCTGGTCAGGAGGAGAGTCGGACAATGCTTGTGTGTGCAAATGGTTAAGAAAAGATATAATAATATGTTAAGATATTAATAAAGAAATATATAAATATATACAGGGTGAGACAGTGAGAATTCACCTAATGCTAAACGCCACACGTATAGACACAATGTAAGATTTTATATTTGTAGTTCTGAGAGTGTCATTGATTATAACGGAACATTGTGAGATTGCAATAAATTGAAGTGAGTGACAACTTTTTAGTGACTATATGGAATATGCTGTTCCCCTTCAGGAACTCGAGCCGCGTCCGAAAACGCTATGGGAACGCCTTCAGCGTGACCGCGCTCTGAATCACATGTGTAATCAGTCCAATGAAAGAGCGAGACGTCACAGGCGGGTGACGTCACCAACCAGGAAGCTATAAATACACGTGCGTCGGAAGCCGGCGTCAGCTTCTGTCTTTCAGCAGTGCTCTGTGTCTGTGTTGTTTGTGCTCGTTTTTGGTCGCTAGTTTGCACCACTTTTATTTTGAGCACAATGTCTGGGAAGAAAAAAGAAAAGTCCAAGCATGTAGACAAACCATGTTTTAGAGCGTGAGTTCCTCCCTGCCCTCGCTACATCACGAGTGGGGATACACACGCTCTATGCGTGGTTTGTCAGAGAGCGGGGCATGCGGCATCGGCTCTCGAGGGGGCCGATTGCCCGCACTGCGATCTTCTCCCGATGCGCACGCTCCGCTCCCGGAAGGTTCTCTTTGAGGAGGGAGCCTTCACCAGCGTTCCCCACGGGTCTGGTCCCGCTTCCGCCGAGGCGGAGCGGGCACTGCACTTGTGGGGATCGCAGTTGGATCTGCTGGAGGGTATGGAGACGGGCTGACCCCCTATCTCCTGCCTCACCCAGCAGATCCGCAGCCCGTTCCGCGGGTTCAGAAGCCCGCACTGCGGTTTCTTCCCCCCGGGGAACGGGCTCGACGGTCCGACTATCATCCTCCGAGGGGGGTGATGTCGAGATCGTCGAAGAAACGCCCCAGTCTGTGCAGTATGAGGAGCTGCTGGAGGTTGTGACTCGTGCGGTGGAGAAATTAAAATTAGATTGGCCCGCCGAGTCACAGGCCGAGCCCCAGAAAAGCAGATTAGATGAGAGATTTCTGCAGTCTCGGCCACCTTCAGCCCTCCGGAGCCTTCCTTTCTTTCCCGATCTCCACACCGAGGTAGCGAGATCGTGGAATTTTCAGCCCGCTTGTTCATCCCTGCTTCCTACAACTATGGCAGCGTTGCGGGGTTGGACGAGCGCGGCTATAGAGCGATGCCACGGGTGGAACAGCTATCTGTCCCCCGGCTCGGCATCGTCTCTTAAGGCTCCGGCATTGCTGACCAAACCGCTGCGAGTCACCTCAGCGTTGGTTGGCAAGGGGTATACGGCGCCAGGTCAGGCTGGTGCGTGTCCGCACACGATATCCGTGTTGCAAGCATACCAGGCTGACCTGCTGAAAGAGCTGGATGAGGGGGAAGAGATAAAGGACTCTGACATCACGGAGATTAGGAGAACCGCTGATCTTGCTCTCCGTGCCACTAAGGAGACCGCTCGTGCTATTGGGCGGTCAATGGCAGCCCTAGTGGCCGCGGAGAGACATCTTTGGTTGACCCTGTCCGATATGAAAGAAAAGGAAAGGGTCTTCCTTTTGGACGCCCGCTTTCGCCTTCTGGCCTGTTCGGCAACTCTGTCAACTCGGTCGTCGACAGGTACCAGGAGGCTCGTAAACAAGCGGCGGCGTTCCAGCGGTTCCTCCCTCTCCGCCATCCAGCTCGCGAGGCTGCTGGGCGGGAGCAGCCTCGGCCGTCTACCAGCTCCTCATATCGTGATGCACAGAAACAGAGCGTGGCCACTCTCACTCCTCCCCATCGAGAGCGGGTGGTCGTACGGTCTAAGTCGGGGACTTCCAAGGCGAGGCCTGACCTGAGGGTCGTGCTGCAGTCGAAGAAGTCCTCGACGTTTGTCAGGTTTTATGACCTGGACTTGCGAGTTGCTCCTGGCTCTTCCGTCCTTTGTCCTAGCTCTTTCTAGGCAGGGACTTGGATTCTGGCGGCGTGGGCATCTCGTTCCCATAGCGTTTTCAGACACTGCTCGAGTTCCTGAAGGGGAACGTCTCAGGTTACGTGTGTAACCCTGGTTCCCTGAGGGAACGAGACGCCGCGTCTCGAGGCCTTCATCCTGCATTCCTGCGAGCGCTGCTTCCCTCCTGAAGCTGACGCCGGCTTCCGACGCACGTGTATTTATAGCTTCCTGGTTGGTGACGTCACCCGCCTGTGACGTCTCGCTCTTTCATTGGACTGATTACACATGTGATTCAGAGCGCGGTCACGCTGAAGGCGTTCCCATAGCGTTTTCGGACGTGGCATCTCGTTCCCTCGGGGAACCAGGGTTACATACGTAACCTGAGACGTTTGCTCGCTTTCTATAATCAGTTCAGAATTTGAATAAAAGTTTCGCTTTACGTGCTACTAACAGGACCAATAGCCACAAAACCCTGCACATGCAGCAAAGTTTTAGGAGTGACTGAAAAAGCAGAACTGATGAGATGGAGGGATGTCTGTACTGTACAGGAGAAACGTATAAACAGAAAATCACAACATATGTTGGATGTGATCCTTGTGTTATGAAGAGGAGTGATTTTTCAACTAAATTCAAATAGCTGCCTCAATTGCCTGTCATCGAGGCAGTGGAAATAAACTACGCAACTAAGCCTGATAGCAAACAAAGTCTTTCGAAAGTGATTCCCACATTTATATGAAGGATGCAGGCTATATGTCACTCTTAAAACTACTGCTGTACAGGGTTTTTGACCATTGGTCCTGTTAGCAGCATGTAAAGCGAAACTTTTTTCAAATTCTGAATTGATTATAGCCTAGAAAGCGAGCAAACAGCGCTTTCATATAGTCACAAAAAAGCTGTGACTCCAATTTATCGCAATCTCACAAGGTTCAATTGTAATCAACTGCAAATATAATATCTTATTTGCATTGTATGTACGTGTGGCATTTAGCATTGAGTGAATTCTCACTGTCTCACCCTGTATCTATTTATATATTTCTTCATATCTTAATATTATTAATCTTTTATTAAACATTTGCACACACAAGCATTATCTGACTCTCGTCCTGACTGCAGACGCAGGTCTACAAGCCACTTTTCCCAATTTTTTTTCATTGAATTTCTTGTCTTTTTCTCCTTTTGCAACAGCAGATGTTCAAACACGATATGAAATAAAACTTCTCGATTTGACCGATTTCCATAAACAACTGAAAACATAGTCATTTTGAAATTCTGCTATTGATTCCTATAGAGAAAAATCACTTCCTGACATCCAGCTGCATTTCACGTGTCCTCAGAATCACGTGATTGCAAACAACCTATAACAGACAGACACACCCTTCATATAACAACAATCTGTGCAATAAATAGGAACAAAAAATAAGAAAAAAAGGAGAATGACAAGACCAACATATCCTACAAGAAGTAATTACAATAGTTATAAAAAATGATTGTTACCAATCTAAAATATTTGAATACATTAATCCTTGTAGTTCAACAGAAAAGCAAAAACTGGTTCCCACATTTTGTCAGTTTTTTCAGAGTTCCCAGAGATGGTGTATCTGATTCTTTCCAGATGTAAAGTAGAAGGAAGTCCAGTTAACCAGTCAAAAAAGAGAGAAGTTTAACATTTTTCTTCCACATACCTTTGTGCTGAGAGACTCAAGCAAATATGACCAACCCAAAATTGCTATCATTGGGTCGGGAAGTACAACACAGTTATAAACCTTGGCAAAGAACTGGAAGATTTCTAGCCAAAAACTCTGAATTTGTACACAGAACCAGAAAGAAATGTGCCAGGGTACCGTCGACAACTTTAGACTAATCACATATGGGGGAGATGGAAGGATAGAATTTGCTAAGCTTTGTTTTAGAATAGTAAAGTCTGTGTAATACCTTGTATTGAATAAGCTGATGCCTTGAGTTTATAGAACATACAGTTTAATTTTAAAACTGTTGTCAGTCAGACTGTATGTGACTGTATGTGTGCAATCTAGAGTAATCCAGTATTTCCACCTCCATGTCTGGAACAAACAGCATAAGCAGAGAACTGTTTAGTCCAGTGTGCCACAACAGAGAAAAGGTTCTGTTTCACAGGATGATGAACAGGTGCATGTGCATCTCTTGAGCTTAAAGGAGACCTATTATATCCCTTTATACAAGATGTAATATAAGACTCAGGTGTCAACAATAGAATGACGACACTGTGGGTGGAAACGTGCAGATTAAGGGGTGGTAATATTATAACTAGATCCCATTTCTACATCATGGGGGAGCAAAATCTAAGAGGCTTGTTTTTTCACAAGCTTGCAGAGAAATGATAAAAAAAAATAAAAATAAAATACTGGTTTATTTTCATGTTTTTTGGGTTGGTAGATCCAAAGTTTTATAAAGATTTATAAAACAATGCATATGCTAGAACCTGTGCAAAAATCCCTTTATAAAGCCCAGTCAGGGAAAGATTGTGCGTATAGTGTGTCTTCACCCCGTCTCCTCTCCGAAATCACCATATATGGAGCTTAACCCTTTAACTGTCACCGTCGACTCTGTGGGATGCCACAGTTTACTTCACCTTATTACAAATAAATCCTAATCTAATCATGACAAACTATACATCGTTGGAAAGGTTTAAGACTCCTAAATAGATATTTTACCATATTTTTGTGTTACAAATTATAGGAAAAGTAATAGATTAATATATGTATAGAGTGCAACTTAAAAAAATCTACATCATAAGTTCTTAACTTTTGTCACTAAAGACTTTCTTTGTTGCCTTTTTCCCTATCACACTTTAGAAATCATAAGAAATTATATATCAGTTCAAAATGTAAAATCTGATGAATATGTATACAGGTGCTGGTCATATAATTAGAATATCTTCAGAAAGTTGATTTATTTCACTAATTCCATTGAAGAAGTGAAACTTGTGTAATGTATACATTAATTCCAC
This sequence comes from Labeo catla, assembly GCA_012976165.1. Classification (NCBI taxonomy): domain Eukaryota; kingdom Metazoa; phylum Chordata; class Actinopteri; order Cypriniformes; family Cyprinidae; genus Labeo; species Labeo catla. Next base: position 11,133 of record VONZ01001736.1, on the reverse strand, counting down.
ACAGACTGATATATTTCAAGTGTTTATTTCTTTTAATTTTGATTATTATAACTGACAACTAATGAAAAACCCAAATTCAGTATCTCAGAAAATTAGAATATTACTTAAGACCAATACAAAGAAAGGATTTTTAGAAATCTTGGCCAACTGAAAAGTATAAACATGAAAAGTATGAGCATGTACAGCACTCAATACTTAGTTGGGGCTCCTTTTGCCTGAATTACTGCAGGATGGCATGTGTTATGAGAGCCCAGGTTGCTCTGATAGTGGCCTTCAGCTCTTCTGCATTGTTGGGTCTGGCATATCGCATCTTCCTCTTCACAATACCCCATAGATTTTCTATGGGGTTAAGGTCAGGCGAGTTTGCTGGCCAATTAAGAACAGGGATACCATGGTCCTTAAACCAGGTACTGGTAGCTTTGGCACTGTGTGCAGGTGCCAAGTCCGGTTGTAAAATGAAATCTGCATCTCCATAAAGTTGGTCAGCAGCAGGAAGCATGAAGTGCTCTAAAACGTCCTGGTATACAGCTGCGTTGACCTTGGATCTCAGAAAGCACAGTGGACCAACACCAGCAGATGACATGGCACCCCAAACCATCACTGACTGTGGAAACTTTACACTGGACCTCAAGCAACGTGGATTCTGTGCCTCTTCTCTCTTCCTCCAGACTCTGGGACTCTGATTTCCAAAGGAAATGCAAAATTTACTTTCATCAGAGAACATAACTTTGGACCACTCAGCAGCAGTCCAGTCCTTTTTGTCTTTAGCCCAGGCGAGACGCTTCTGATGCTGTCTGTTGTTCAAGAGTGGCTTGACACAAGGCATGCAACAGCTGAAACCCATGTCTTGCATACGTCTGTGCGTAGTGGTTCTTGAAGCACTGACTCCAGCTGCAGTCCACTCTTTGTGAATCTCCCCCACATTTTTGAATGGGTTTTGTTTCACAATCTCCAGGGTGTGGTTATCCCTATTGCTTGTACACTTTTTTTCAACCACATCTTTTCCTTCCCTTTGCCTCTCTATTAATGTGCTTGGACACAGAGCTCTGTGAACAGCCAGCCTCTTTTGCAATGACCTTTTGTGTCTTGCCCTCCTTGTGCAGTGTGTCAATGGTCGTCTTTTGGACAACTGTCAAATCAGCAGTCTTCCCCATGATTGTGTAGCCTACAGAACTATATTGAGAGACCATTTAAAGGCCTTTGCAGGTGTTTTGAATTAATTAGCTGATTAGAGTGTGGCACCAGGTGTCTTCAATGCTGAACCTTTTCACAATATTCTAATTTTCTGAGATACTGAATTTGGGGTTCCCTTTCGAGGAACTTGAACTGCGTCCTCTAGGGGCCACTAGGGGGAACGCCATCTCCATGACCTGTGTCTGAAGCCTATATGCAAAAAGACAACAGTGTTGGCCTGTGACAGCCTATGATATCACTTCCAGCACGACTCGTCGCTGCCGGTGCGTCACTACCGGTGCGACCACAGTATAAAAGGACACCGGTAGAACACAACATTCTCTTCTTCATCTTCACTGACTCTTTTGTCTGGAGCGTGCATTCTGGTAAGAAAGATTCTTTCTCTCTTCCTACATACTATGGCGAGCACTAGTAAGACGTTCAAGAAGTGCGCGGATCCATGTCCTCATTTTTTGACACCTGATGACATGCACAATCTTTGTGTCTATTGTTTGGGTGAGGAGCACGCACGCGATGTCCTCGAGGGGGCAATCTGCGTGCACTGTGAGCTTTTTCCCATGAAAAAGCTCCGTTCTCGTTTGTCATTCTTTTCAAGAAAAGAGGGGCAGCTGTCTGCTCCCCGCGGTTCAGGACCCTCTGCTGCCGAAGCACGGAGAAAAATGAGCATGTGGGGTTCGCAAGCAGACCTGGCTGAGGAGTTAAAAAAGGGACTTTCCCTTTCACGCTCGTCGGCCGGGGGCGAGGACGAGCTGTTGGATGATGATGATGTTATTTCTTTAACATCATCTGATCCAGCAGCTAGTGCTCTGTTGGGTCCTACCCAAGAAGAGCAAGAGATGTCAGAGGGTGAAGAAGCTGAGGCTGAGCCTTCTCTAATCTCTTGCCCTGCGTACGATGAGCTGTTACTGTTATGGACCGCGCCACGGCGAGGCTTGACTTGCCGTGGAAGTGGACTAGAAAGGTGGCACCGTGGGGTCGTCTCGTCGAACGCTATCTTTCCAACCATAGCCTTCCAGCTCAGGTGAGTCTTCCATTTCTTCCCGATCTCCATACAGAGATCGAGAAGGTATGGAAAAAGCCATATTCTTCACGCATCCATAATTTTCCTCATTCTAATTATGCTAATATTGAGGGGATGCGTGAATATGGCTATGAGAAGATGCCCCCTGTAGAAGGGACGCTGGCTAGCTATCTCTCTATGGGTGAAACATCTTCTCTTAAAACTCCCTCCTTGCCATCCATACCCCTCCAAGTAACATCTCGTTTGAATGGCAAAGCGTACGCAGCAGCAGGTCAGGCTGTGGGTGCGTTGCACACGATGGCGGTGCTTCAAGCCTACCAGGCTGATCTGCTGAAAGATCTGGAAAAAGGTCAGGGTCTTTCCCCTGATGAGGTGTCTGATCTGCGCAGCACCACAGATCTTGCTCTCCATGCCACTAAGCAGGCCGCCACTGCCATGGGCAGGTCCATGGGGGCCATGGTGGTTAACCCTTTGAGCGGTACGGTCCCACATATGGGATTCCATTTTCCATCCACCCTTTCTTCCCCTTCTCAATTCCCCCGCAGCTACCACCTGACTGAGGTTAGGTGGCATCTTCCTGCGCGCTTCCTACCGGACCTGTGATGTTTTAGGTTAGCTTTTATAGTTATAAAGCTACCTTTACTGATGGTCTGGCCCTGGATCTTACCTTCTCACGAATTTCTGAGTCATGCGCGGGAACCTCGGATGGGTGAGTACGATCCTTTATTAGGTGTGTAGTCTCCTTTTGCTGTATTTTTTGGACCTGTCTCTGTGTTTTCTGTCTGTAGGTAGGTCCTCTTCGAGCACCCCCCTCTGGTCTTCTGACTATGGTTGTGGCCTGCTTGTCCTTGGATCTACCTTCGTCATGGAGACATCATGGCCACTTTTGGCTTTCAGGTCCTCACTACAGCACTACAACTAGGGCTACGGCCCTACCTCCAGGTAAGCTCCTCAGAAGTTTTTTCTTCGCAGGAGGTTCCTGGTCACCCCTGACTGGACATGTATGCCTTAGAGGCCTCCTAACTGAGGCACTCCGTCTGCTTCCTGCCCTGAGGGGCTTCCTGTTTCAGGGTATCCACCCAATCATCATACAGACCTATCCTCATACCATCTTGGTGATTTAGTGAGTCGCCCCTCTGAGGAGTGGGCTTGACCACGCTATTTTTTACCATCGTATGAGTGGAAGGTGTTTCTGCGGGAACCCTTCTCAATGCTCTGAGGAGCATTGGCTACGTTCTAGGCCCTTATTCGTGAGGTTCTGCGGGCCTTGCAAGAACGGGGCCTACGCTTTCTATCGAGATAGTAAGCACAGGTCTGCCTGGATTGGTAGTGGCTCTTTCCCCTCAAGAGTATACCCACAACACAGCCCGAGGGCTGGGGATGCTGCTGCTCTCTATGCATCCATACAATGTTGATGGTTTCGTCTCTGCTGTGATATCTGATATCCTGTGATCAGATCACATCTAAGGCCTCCTTGACAGGGCATGACCATGCTCCCCTCACTACGGGAGGGTTTTCTTAGAGCTTGTCATCCCTTGGCGGATCGGGTATTCCTCCTGTCTCTCAGGAGTTTGAAGCCTGTCCCAATGCACTGACCTCTCACGCTGGTTAAGTGTATCGGCTCCATGAACCCTTGGGCGCTTTCTCAAATCCATGTATATGGTAAGTGCACACGTGAACCCTGGGGCACTTTTCTAAAATCCACATTGTGGTATGGAATGCACCGGAGTTCTGCGTCCATTCAAAAATCCTTTACGGTAGGGATTCACGTGCTTATGGCCCGTACCCTTTCTCGAGTTGGTTAAAACCCCGGTCACCTTGGGTCCCACTCCTTGTGAGCATCTGCCAGGCTAAAGTAACGGTAATACTTGCGCTAGTTCATGCGCACCCTCTATGATATGGCCCTCGTGCCCATTCTCTAAGTTGGTTGTTCCCGGACACCTTGGATACCACTCTACTTACGCATCCTGAGCAGATTGTTGCTACCTATGTTCTGTAGGACGGTTTCTGAGGGAACCTATGCAAAGCCCACGGTAGCCCCCTGTGTGACAGGCCAAACCTAGGTGAAACCTTAGGCATTTAGCCATATCCCCTTAAAGGAATATCTTCTAATTCTAAGCTTTGAGCTCTACCTCGGGTCCAGCATATTCGACTCCTTTCAGGTAAGTCTTGGGTATGCAGCTCAGGCTTTTTGGCCGAAGGGGATAATGTCACTGACAGTCGTCACTACGTCTCAGGGGCAACTCCCATAAGCTTGAGGCAGTTGGTACTTAGTGCTCGCCTCTATGATGGCATGCACTCCCCTCAGCATGGCAGCGTGGGTATAACCATTCCCCCTAGCGACCCCTAGAGGACGCAGTTCGAGTTCCTCGAAAGGGAACGTCTCAGGTTACGTATGTAACCCTGGTTCCCTGAGAAGGGAACGAGACACTGCGTCCTCTAGTCTCGTCGCCATGCTTCGGACGTAAGCTTCAGACAAAGAAGCGAATGTTGTGTTCTACCGGTGTCCTTTTATGCTGTGGTCGCACCAGTAGTGACGCGCCGGCAGTGACGAGTCTCGCTGGAAGTGATGTCATAGGCTGTTGCCGGCCAGCACTGTTGTCTTTTTTGCATATAGGCTTCAGACACGGGTCACGGAGATGGCGTTCCCCCTAGCGACCCCTAGAGGACACAGGGTCTCGTTCTCTTCTCAGGGAACCAGGGTTACATACGTAACCTGAGACGTTTTCATTAGCAGTCAGTTATAATCATCAAAATGAAAAGAAATAAACACTTGAAATATATCAGTCTGTGTGGAATGAATGTATGCATTATACAAGTTTCACATGAATCTATGTACAATTGCAATGAATCTATGTACAAACATTAAACAAAAAATCAGTTTCGAATGTACCTGGAGCAGGCGATGGTCAAATTCTGCATGAACCTGACACTGAAGGTGATGTTTCAATCCTTGATGGACCTGGGACAGTGTCAGGGTCAGGCATGGTCTCACACCTGTGAAAGGGTGCACAGTTGAGATGGTTAACACTTGTTTTCATTCAGTTAGGGTACATTTAAGATCATCAGAAAAGGCAAATTTTTTGTAAATTATATGGTGCATCCATAATATAAACATTTATACAGTATATGCTACAAAAAACATATGTGGAGCACAAGGGAACTTCCTTATTAATGTAAGTAAGCATAAAATACTAACTCAATCATAAAACACTCAAAAAAAATCTGATTAAATATGGACAAACGGGGATTACAAAATTTTAATATTTTATGCTCACGTTCTGTAAACTTTTTTTAAACTTTTATGTAACTGATATAATGATCAGTGAAAATGAAACTAGCCTACTGTTGCTACAACGTATTCCACAGTTGTTAAAGTTTGAAATGAGTTTGTTTTTTACACTGTAAGTAAAATGAAATATAATAAATGTATTTTATATATATAACTCATGCATGGCCTTTCTTAATATAAGGAGAATATTTCACCTTTATGATTGAGAAAAGGAAGTCATCACTTTCTCAGTGTATTTACATATAAGTTGTTTAATATCACAATTACAATCAATAAACTGTCAGCAATCAGAGAGGTAGCAATGGCTGATTTATGTTCACTCACTCAAATTCTCAATAATCTCGAGTCTTTCCAGCATACATCAGTGGACACGGACATTATATTTCTGCTTTTTGTCATCACGTGCAGTGTCTGATCTTACTAATGTGGTTGCCAAATGTTGAGATCTTTATAAATGAACATCTATGGATATTTGATAAACCTACATTTATTCACAATGAATTTGTTCAGATAACTATTGGTATAAGTAAGAATATAAATTAAAATGTTTCTTCTTTTTTTTCTTTGATCATTATTTATTAATTGAATTCTCTTTGATTTCTTCACTTTGACAAACACTGATTGAAACCAAATCTGTAGTTATCCTCTTAAAATATCATTCTATCAAATTCCTGTCACAAATATCTATATAATTTAATAATACATTTTAAAATACTCTGAATGAGATTACAGTTACTTTTTAATGATTACATATTATTCACACAATAGCAGTAAATAATTCAAAATGTATTGATCCTCAACTTTTTTTTTTAAATTCAATTCAATTTAATTAAAAAAAAACCTGCAGTTCCTTTACGAACCCAATTTAGGGGAACATGTAATGTTTTATGCTTTAAATAACAACAGATGGAACATATTAAGAGTTCAGATGCAAAATCCATCTGACATTTTTCTTTAAAATAAGCATTTTTATCAAGTACCCATACTTCTGATTGGGCTGAGGCTGGGAGTTTTGAAGTTATAGTATTTGATGGACGATAATATGTGTCGAAAGCATTAACTCAGTATCATTATCTAATTTTTGATTAAGGTGGCTTTTAGAGGGTTTTGCATCTGAACTCTTCATATATTCTTTTTCTTTGCATTTTTAGATGAATATGGTGCAAGATTATCCTATTTAAGTCAATGTGATAAACAGGTCAAAAGTAGATCAAAAGTAATCCAAAAGTAATCCTAAGCAGTCAGGTTTTATTACCTAAAATGTGTAATGTACTGGATTAACTACAATTTTTAAAGTTATTATAATTATTTACAATTTACAAAGTACCGTTTGATGCAAAGGTCGCGTTAACCGCAAATTCTAAATGTGTTATTCTGTCTGTTGGTTTTCGAAACAGCATAGTAGAAACTATATTTTTCATTTTAGATATAAATACATATATTAAAAAAGAGAAATTAATATATTTAAATGTATAGAATTATAGAAAGGTTTGCCTATGAAGTAAACTTATATTTTTTACTAGAAACAGATAGCTACTAATTTTCCAGTGTAAATACAATTGTCTGAAATAAGTGTGAGCAGACCAGTTTTTAATCAGACTACTTGTCTGTATATGACACCATCAGCATCACAACACCTGTGTGCGACAGCAGCGCTACAGTACAGTCATCAGACCTGTTCAAACTGTTCAAACACAGATTGAGTCCACCAGTGTCTGTTATTGTACTGACTATTGCTAATCCATCAGCTGAATGAACTGCAGCAATTTAATCTCCACCGTGTGAATTTGGTTTGAGATTAAGTTGAATGATAAGAATTTTACAAAAGTGAATGTAAATGTATAGACTTTACGTTTTTCCATTTTAAACAGACAGGATCAATTCTTCACAATCCAGAATAAGGCTCTTTAATTATTGTAGTTTTTTTTGGGGGGGGGTTGTCTCTTCATCTAGAGTCAGTGGTGGAGATCAGAGTGCTGAAATCCATCATGGATGAAACTCAGACATCTGGAGATGAAGATGTTTTCCCAGGATACAGGCATTTTGAGTAAGACATCTGATTACCTTTTGTGTGATAAAAAAAAAAAAAGTTTATTTTTGTGTATTTAAAAAACATAAATAAGACCATAAAGCCTCCACAAGAGTTTTTCATAAAACCTTATATTAACCTTATATTACCTTATATTACCTTATATTAAGCATATTAAGATGTATATTAATGTAGATGTATATGTGGTTGTCCTCTTAAAATATTGTTCTATCAAATTTCTATCACAAATATCTATATAATTTAATAATACATTTTAAATTATTCTGAATGAGATTACAGTTACTTTTTATTGACACCTTATTCACACAATAGCAGTAAATAATTCAAAATGTATTGATCCTCACAAATTCTTCTTCTTTTTCTTTTTCTTCTTTTTATATATATGTATGTATGCATGTGTGTGTGTGTGTGTGTGTATATATATATATATACACACACACACACACATATATGTGTATTTTTATTTAACATTTTTTAATTAAACAACAAAAAAAACCCTCTGCAGTTACTTTTTTGTATGTAAACGTCATAACGTATGTCATGTTTCATGCTGTAAATAACAAATGGAACATATATTCTTTTTCTTTGCATTTTATATCAATATGGTGCAAGATTATCCTCTTGTGACAATGTGACAAACAGGTCATAATTTAAAAGACATCAAATTATCTTTTGTGTTATAAAAAAAAGTGTATTTTGAATATTTAAAGTTCTGTATTTAAAAAATAAATAAGACCATAAAGCCTCCACAAGGGTTTTTCATACAAATACCTTATTTTAAGTATATTAAGATTATTATTTTGTTATATTAAGATGATTCTCATCATAAAGGATTAAATCTGTTGTGTTTTAGTTCAGTTCATCAGAAGAGATCAGAAGCAGAGCCCAGCTGTGTGTCTATGAAGAGTGAAGAGTCTATGAATGAGCCAATAATGTTTAACAGTGGAGATTCACAGTTTGGTCTCAGGTAAAAAAAAAAATGTATAAAAATGATTATAGCATGGCCTTTTAAATTATCATATAACAGTTCAGTTCATAATTTTTATATGAACAGTGTATAAAATGATTATAAAGTGCTCTTTACAGTGAATTTGATAATAATAAATGTGAATGATTTCTTGATAAACAGCAATTACCAGGATTAATGGACCCACTTTATTTTAAGTTTCTTTAACTACTATGTACCAACATTCAAAATTAATAATCTGATACAATGCAATTATTGTGTACATTCATATTTTTACACTGTATTTCTATTTAAAATACCTTCCTGTAATTACATCTTTAATTAATGTAATTACATTGACCAACCAAAACCAAATAATACTACTGAACCTCTTTATAACCTTAATTGTGTCTCAACAGCAGCAAAAATGTTGTTTGATTCAGCATGAACAGAATAGGTACATTGTATCTAACAATTTATTATTTTTATGTAATACACAGTAGTTAAAGACACTACATATAAAGACACGTCTATGAATCAACCAATAAACTTTAGTAGTGGAGATACACAGCCTGGTTTCAGGTATAACATTTGTACAAAAATGATTATAGCACAACATTTTATATTATCATATTATCACAGTTCAGTTCACCGTTTTTGTATAAACACAGTGTATGAAATAATTATAAAGTGCACTTTTAAGTGAATTTGAATATATAGTTGAATTGTTGCATAGAGCCATTTAAAGGATGAAGTTTAATATCTCTCTGTTTTAGTCCAGTTCATCAGAAGAGATCAGAAGCAGAGCCCAGCTGTGTGTCTATGAAGAGTGACGCATCTGTGATTCAACCATTAGATTGTAAGAGTGGAGATACACAGCCTGCTCTCAGGTATAACATTTCTGTAAAAGATATGATTTAAAAATATTATACAGAATATATAAGACATTGTGCTCATTAGCTAATGTAGTAATGTGGAAAATGTATTTTATAGTCATGACGTCTACAACACATTTAGATCAAATCTGATAAAGAAGTTTGAGTGTCTGTATGAGGGAACAGCAATACAGGGAAACCCAACACTGCTGAATGAGATCTACACAGAGCTCTACATCACAGAGAGTGAGAGTGGAGAGATCAATAATGAACATGAGGTGAGACAGATTGAGACACAATCCAGGAGAGCAGCAACACAGGACACAGCAATCAAATGCAATGACATCTTTAGACCTTTACCTGGACAAGACAAACCCATCAGAACTGTGCTGACAAAGGGAGTCGCTGGCATTGGAAAAACAGTCTCTGTGCAGAAGTTCATCCTGGACTGGGCTGAAGGGAAAAAGAATCAGGACGTCCAGCTCATATTTCCACTTCCTTTCAGAGAAATCAACTTGATGAAGAACAAAACACTCAATCTTTCAGATCTGCTTAAAATCTTTTTCCCAGAAACACGAGAAATGAACATATCTTATGATGAATATAAAGTGTTGTTCATCTTTGATGGTCTGGATGAGTGTCGTCTGTCTCTGGACTTTAAGAGCGAAGTGAAACTGTGTAATATATCTGAATCAGCCTCAGTGGATGTGCTGCTGATGAACCTCATTGTGGGGAATCTGCTTCCCTCTGCTCTCATCTGGATCACCTCCAGACCAGCAGCAGCTGATCTCATTCCCTCTGAGTGTGTCCATCGAGTGACAGAGGTACGAGGCTTTAATGAGCCACAGAAGGAGGAATATTTCAGGAAGAGAATCAGTGATCAGAGTCTGGCCAATAAAATCATCTCACACCTGAAGTCATCAAGGAGCCTCTTCATCATGTGCCACATCCCAGTGTTCTGCTGGATCTCAGCCGCTGTTCTAGAGAAGATGTTGAGTCAAGCAGAGAGTGGAGAGATTCCCAAGACTCTCACTCAAATGTACACACACTTCCTGATCCTTCAGACCAACATCAAACATGAGAAGGACTATGAGAAGAAAGTGAATGATGAAAACATGATCCTCAAACTGGGGAAACTGGCTTTTCAGCAGCTTGTGAAAGACAACCTGATGTTCTATGATGAAGACCTGAGAGAGTGTGACATTGATGTGACAGAAGCATCAGTTTACTCAGGATTGTGCACTCAGATCTTCAGAGAGGAGTTGGGCTTGTATCAGGGGAAAGTCTTCAGCTTTGCTCATCTGAGCCTTCAGGAACATCTAGCAGCTCTATATGCACACCTCTCCTTTACAATCAACAACATCAATGTGTTTGACCAAACCAAACAAAGTCTGTTGTCTAAGATTTGTAACTGGAATAAATATAATTCATTATCTGAGCTGCATCACAGAGCTGTGAATGAGACTTTACAGAGCAAGAATGGACATCTGGATCTTTTCCTGCGTTTTTTTCTGGGTCTCTCGGTGGAGTCCAGTCAGACTCTCTTACAAAAACTACTGACACAGACAGGAAGCTGCTCCTACAGCAAAGAGGAAACAGTTCAGTACATCAAACAGAAGATCAGAAATAATCACTCTCCTGAGAAATCCATCAATCTGTTTCACTGTCTGAATGAACTGGGTGATGATTCACTGATGCAGGAGATCCAACATTATCTGAAATATGGAAAAATAAGTGAAACCAAACTCTCCTCTT